>MU773299.1:16394-46663 GCA_026770625.1 Nicotiana glauca
AAAAATACTCGAAAAGTACTAAAATTTACGAAGTTGGTAAAACCCGAGCCACGGGCCCACTTCTCGAAAAATTCCGAAAATCACACCAACGGATTCCTCATCTCACCACGAGTCCGTACATATAAAGTTTATCAAAAACGGAGCTCAAATGGCCTTTCAAATCCTAAAAATTCATTTTCAAAAACAAAGCCCTAAGTCTTCACAATTTCTACCCAATTTCATGAATTTGAGTGTTGATTCTTCCATAAAATGGTGTTTTCTAGTCAAGAGACTTACCTCCAATCAATACCCGTTGAAAACCCTCTTCAAATCGCTCAAAAAACTCTCTTGGCGGAGTAAAAATGGTGGAAAAATAATGTGGGTCGCGGATATAAGGGTTTTAAACATTTTGCCAGATTACTGTAGCGACCCCTATGTGATCGCATCACTACCCCTGCGATCGCATAGGCCAAAATTTCTAGGCCCTCAATTCCTCTTACGCGATCGCAAGACAGGCCATGCGATCTCATAGCACTGTCTCCCCCTTCTACGCGATCGCATTACTTCCCACGCGACCGCACTGCCCAATCTCCTCAACCTATGTGATCGCAGAACCCTATACGCGATCGCATAGAGCAAATCTTCATCCCCCTCTGAACCTTCTATGCAATCGCAGGCATACCTACGCGATTGCATAGAGGAAAATTCCTCTGCAATTTCTGCTGCACTTTTTCATGTTCAAAACTCCTCGTTAACCATCCAAAATCACCCCGAGGCCCTCGGGACCTCAACCAAATGCACAGATATGTTCTATTACTTCATTCAAACTTACTCGTAACAAAAAACTATCATAAACACCAAAATCATCGAATTACCACGAATTCAAGATGAAGTTAAACTAAAACTTCCGAAACTTGCATTTGATCTAAAACCCGACCTAAACACCTCCGAATGTTTTGAAACTTTGCACGCATATCCAAAATCACCTAATGGAGCTACTGCAACTCTCGGAATTCCATTCTGACCCTCGGATCAAAATCTCACCTACCATCCGGAATTCGCCAAAATCCAACCTTAGCCAATTCAAGCGTTATTCTACACTGGGCCTCCAAATTCAATTTCGATTGCGCTCCTAAGTCACAAATCATCCCCCGAAACTAGTCGAATCATCCAAAATACATTCTGAGCCTTCTAACTCATAAGTTAACATTCAGTTAACTTTCCAAACTAACCTTCTCATAAAGAGACTTATTGTCTCATTTCTAACCGAACTCTATCCTAATTACTTCAAATTCTCCAAACATATATAATGAAACATATAGAAGCATAAAACGGGGAAAATAGGGCGGTAACTCCCGTAACGACGGGTCGGGTCGTTACAGTCCTATAACTACTGCTGCTGCATTGAAGGCTCCCTCTATCAAGCCTGATATGGTTCAACAACAAGGTGGTGTGACTGCTTCAATAGGTACAACTGCTGTAGCTATGTCTAATGCTACCTTAGTTCAAGCTATTTTTGCTTTAGAAGGGGCTGAGTTTAAGCCCTCAAAACCTACTGACGATAGACATGATACAAGGGGAGTTGGACAACATACTATTGCTAATGTAAAACCCACTACTGCGACTGATGGTACAGTGAATACAACTGTGGGTAGAGCTATTGCGAATGATGTTGAATCAAGTTTCCATCGACCTAAGGGTGATGGTACAACTCATAACTCAACTGAGAAAGATTGGACTATGGTGGCTAGCAAAAAAGGCAGTCCAAATAAGAAGATGGTTAGTAAAGCAAAGCTTTGGAAAGAACAACATGAGGATGATGATGATGAAGATAACTATGCTGGGAATTCGAGTGAGGATGATGATCAACATAGCGAAGAGGAAGATGTGCTCTCAATTGGATCACCATCTTTGCAAATAACTGGAAGCTCTCCCGTTATAAGTTCCAGCAGCAAACTTAATGCAAAAGATCCAGTTTTTGTGCCTAAATTTGGGCAGCAACAGGAGGGAACATCAGGTGCGAGTCGAATGAAAAATGCAGCACCAACTATATCAGGGCAGCAACAAAACGGTAGAAGCACACCAACTCCCATTCTTGTCAAGGATCAATATGCAACAACAAATACAACATCTGGACATCATCAACAAATTGCAAACTCAACACATGTTTCAACATCAAATGATGAACAAAAGTGTAATGATTTGGCATCGGCACTATCAATTCCTGGACAACATCAAAAGAATGCAAACATGTCAAATGCTTTAGTATTACCTTTAAACGATGGAAAGGAGCAACATCACTTAAATGCAACAAAGATCACTTTGGAGGAAAGAAAACTACTGGACGCAATGGTAAGTTCCAAACCTGCTAACGCGCTAAACAATTCGGCATTCGGCACTGGTCGTTTGGCTAAGGACAAGAATGTGATAAAAGGAGTGTAACAACAACAACACATTTTAATCTTGGCAAATACACAAGCAAGAAATGTCTTGATGACACAGGATCTTCCTCAAACTTTTCCAATGCCTGTGAATGTGGGAAGGTATATTTAAGAAGACATAGAGGAAGACACAATCTTGCAAGCATGTCGTGCACAGGCAGCAAAATAAGGTGATTTATCTCCAATGCACAACAGACAAAATAAGAAGAATCATACAAGAAAGAAGAGCTGGGACGAAAAGGTGAGTGAGGAAGGAATTATTAGGTGACTTCCAATGAGAGTTGCCAAACAAAAGCAGGCTGCCCCAACTACATCGGCAAAGTCCAACCGCTCAAAAAAGAAATGATGATTTTTGAATACATTGTGAACAAGATTGAGGAAAATGACAAAGAATTACAAATTGAAGATTTTACAAGTTTGAAAAAAAAGGGACAAGAATCAAACTTGTATCACATTTTATATTATCACTTTCTTAGTATTCTCATCTATAATATCATCACAGAATATGTTACAAACTTTGTGATGGTCATAGAATATTTGGTTCGCTCAAGTTCTTATTTTTTATATGCTTGCTAATAGTCGAGGCGTTTTCTTTGCCTCAATAGGATTAGTAAGGTAAGGTTTAGCCTGGTTTGTGTTGCCTTGGTCCTATGTCTTTGGAAAATATCCACACGGCTATTAGATTCTACGCCCTCGTGAGACTTTGCCGGCAGCTACACCATGAATCCTCTACATGAGGCTGCCATCATAAGGCAATGTGAGGCGCAGAGGAGTGATTATATAGCCAAGGCATATGGGTAACAATACCGGTGCTATGGTCCTCCTTATTTGTACTTTTCCTAATTGTTGTATTTTCTTTTCTTTTATATATAAAAAACTAGCCCTAGGCGCTTGCCTAGTGGTTTACCAATACAAATATTTTTTAGCAAATACGGAAGTTTCAGCTTAATTATATGAGTTATTTATTGCGCAGTCAGACGAAGCCAAGGAGTTTCGGAGAAATGTTAGAGCATACAATAGCATCTTCTCATTTACATCCTTTGGTATTAAACTTGACAAACAACTGACATCTTCTAGGAAAGGAGTTTACATTTTTAAAGCACAGGGCCAAATATATCACGATCTTCCATCATTGGTACCACGTGATGATAATCCATGTTATTTTCAATTATACTTTTTTGACACTGAGAATGATTTAAGCAATAGGATATCAAAACTATAAGAAGCAAATTTATCAGAGGAAATTGTGAAAAGAATCACACAAATAATGGATGGGAATCCTTATGCACAATTCTTTCGCCAACTAAATGATCATTCAGAACATAAAGATTTGCATATTCAAATTGTTGCAAGTGCGACCCTAGATCAGCGAGTCTATAATAAGCCTGTCACGACCCAATTCCCGAACCCGGTGGTGATGACGCCTCTCGTGAAGACAAGGCCAGCCAACAGAACAACAATACCTCTTTTTACAGTTACTTAACATGAATAAGTCTTAATTATAGATAATATAATCATAAGTGCGAAATAAAACGTGATAAAACAAGGAAGAAACCATCCCGACTCAGCCCGAAATCGGGGTGTCACAAGTCATGAGCTACTACAGAGTTTACTAAAATTTTACAAAGTCTGAAGATATCATAAATAATATAAGATAAGGGAGAAAACGAGGCTGCGGACGTCAACAGCTACCTCGTTACTCCTAGTCACTGCCTAGTCCGGAAAGAATTAGCGCTCAGGAGCAAACTCAGCTCTGCCTGTATTTGCACTCATGGTGTAGGGAGTAATGTGAGTACTCCGACACAGTGAGTAATAAAAATAAATAATGACTGAAAGAATGAAATCTCATATAGGCACAAATAATGCTATCTCAAGCAGTATAATCAATTACACAATGAAACCGTGAAGTATCAGATAAATCTCTTTTAAAATAGTGAAGACAAAATAATTTCAACAAGTAAGAAATAATCAAAGACCTGCCCCTCGGGCTCAATATCAAATCTCTCAGTACAGTATCAGCCCCACAGGCTCACTCCCAACTCACAAAACACAATATCAGCCGCTCGAGTTCACTCCCAAACTCACAAAACACAATATCAGCCCCTCGGGCTCACTCCCAACTCACAAAACACAACATCAGCCCCTCGGGCTCACTCCCAATTCACCTGGGTACCCTGCGCTCACCGTGGGTGTGCAGACTCCAGATGGGCTCCTACAGCCCAAGCGCTATATCATAAGGCCTTAAAGCCTGTCACATCAACATAAGGCCTTAAAGCCTTCTCATATCACACTCGAGGCCTGAAAGCCTCCTCACATCACTCAACATATCCTCACATATAGGCCTCGGCTTCAATCAGTCCAGAAAATAATCATAAGCCCCTTGGGCATCAGTAAAACAATGATGCTCAGCTCAAACATCATTAAAAATATCGTTCAAATCTCAAGTTGAGCATAAATGTAGCTGAGTTCATGAAACAATATAATTCAATTAGACTGAGTTCAAATAATATTTCAATTAGTGAGGAAAAACAGTGATGGAAATTCACAAAGGATTTCAAATAGTCGGAACGAAGCCCAAGTAAGGTAATAAGCCCAAATATGGTGAAAAACAATAAGTCTTTATCAAATACGCGGTAAAATATCAACCGGGATGGACCAAGTCACAATCCCCAATAGCGAATGACTCCGCGCTCGTCATACAGCGCGTGTTTCCTCTCAGCATAGCACTACGTTGTGCAAATCCAGGGTTTCAAACCCTCAAGACATCATTTAAAAGATTCATTCACCTCGAACCGGTGAAATCTGTAGCTCGCGACGCCTTTGCCCCTCAAATAGGACTCCACGCATGTCGTATCTAACCAAAATTAGAGTGAATACATCACAATATGCTAAGGGAACAATACCCAATCGAAAACAATCGAGAAATAGCAAAAATCTCGAAACTAGCAAAACCCGAGCCCCGGGCCCACTTCTCAAAAAATTACAAAACTAACATCAATGGATTTCTTATCTCGCCACGAGTCTATCCATACCAAATTTAACAATTTCCCATATCGTTTCGACCTTCAAATCCTCAAAAATGTCCAAGAGGGTTTTTAAGATTTTTCTCCCTTAAATTCACGGATTAACGACAAAACTTGCAATAGATTCGAGTAATATAACCAAAATTGAGTCAAGAACACTTACCCCATTGTTCTCTCCAAAAATCTGATGAAAAATCGCTCTACCCGAGCTCCAAATCTCTAAAAATGGAAAATGGGAACGAAGTCCCATTTTCTGAACTTAACATTCTTCCCAGGACAGTTCTTCATCGCGTTCGACGAGACTTCTTTCGCGTTCGCGAAGGCCAACTTCCCCATATAGCTTCGCGTTCGCGTCACAGGCCTCGCGTTCGCGTTGGCCAAACACTGGACCCTTCGCGTTCTCGTCCCAGGACCTCGCGTTCACGTAGGCCAAATATCTCCAGGCCAATTTCCTTCTACGCGTTCGCGGTTGCCCTCCCGCGTTCATGTAGCACCCTGTTCCTCTCCTTGGCATTCGCGCCTCCCCCTTCGCGTTTGCGAAGGTCAAACTCATAGCCCCTCATTTTTCCTCTTCGTGTTCGCGAGACACCTCTCGCATTCGCGAAGAAGGAAACTTGATACCAGAAACAGCAGTTCAAAATTTTCTAAAAATGACCTGTTGGGCATCCGAAACACACCCGAGGCCCCCGGTACATCAACCAAAAATACCAACACCTCCAAAAACATCATACGAACTTATTTCCAATCATTAAAATGCCTCAAACAACGCCAAAACCATCAAATTACATCAAATTCAAGCCTAAGTTCTTTTAGAACTTCCAAAACCCGCATTCGATAAAAAACCCAACCAAACCACATCCGAATGGCCTGAAATTTTGCACACACATCCCAAATCACCTAAGGAAGCTACAAAAACTCTCGTAATTCTATTTCGACTACCGGATCAAAATCTCACCTATCAACCGGAATTCGCCAAAATACTAACTTCGCCAATTCAAGCCTAATTCTACCCCGGATCTCCAAAACCACTTCCGATCACACTCCTAAGTCACAAATCACCTCCCGGAGCTCAACAAACCATCGAAATTCATATCCGAGCCCTCTAACACACAAGTCAATGCCCGATTGACTTTTCCAACTTAAGCCTTCTTAAAAGAGACTAAGTGTCCCATTTATTATCAAAACCAATCCAAATCAACTCTAACACACCCAATACCGATAATGAAGAATAAGGAAACATAAGATGAGGGAAACGGGGTGGTAACTCATGAGACGACAGGTCGGGTTGTCACATCCTCCCCAACTTAAATAAACACTCGTCCTCGAGCGGGTTAAGGAACATACCTGAAGTCTCAAATAGGTGAGGATATCTGCTCCGCATCTCCCACTCGGTCTCCCAGGTAGCCTCCTCCATGGGTCGACCTCTCCACTGCACTTTCGCTGACACTATATCTTTTGATCTCAATTTTTGAACTTGTCGACCCAAAATAGCTACTGGCTTCACATCATAAGTCAAATCCTCATCTAACTGCATTATGCTGAAATCCAAAACATGAGATAGGTCCCCAACATACTTCCGGAGCATAGAAACATGGAATACCGGATGAACACCCGACAAACTGGGTGGCAAAGCGAGCATATAGGCTACCTCTCCAACTCTTCTAAGTATTTCAAAAGTCCCAATGAACCGCGGACTCAACTTTCCCCTCTTTCCAAACCTCATAACACCCTTCAGGGGTGAAACCTTCAGCAAAACTTTCTCACCCACCATGTATGATACATCCCGAACCTTCCGGTCCGCATAACTCTTTTGACACGATTGAGCTGTACGAAGTCTCTCCTGAATCACTTTCACTTTCTCTAAGGCATCCTGAACTAATTCTATCCCCAATAATCTAGCCTAGCCGGGCTCAAACCAACCAATTGGAGATCTACACCGCCTCCCATACAAGGCCTCATACGGTGCCATCTGAATGCTTGATTGGTAACTGTTATTGTAGGCAAACTCTGCAAGCGGCAAGAACTCAGCCCAAGAACCTCCGAAATCAATAACAAAGTCACGCAACATGTCCTCCAATATCTGAATAGTACACTCGGACTGTCCGTCCTTTTGAGGATGAAATGTCGTGCCAACTCCACCTGCGTACCCAACTCTTGCTGAAAAGTCCTCCAAAACTGGGACATGAATTGAGTACCTCTATCTGATATAATAGACACTAGAACACCATGCAACCGAAAAACCTCCCGGATAAAGATCCCTGCCAGCCGCTCCGAAGAATAAGTAGTGCACACCGGAATGAAGTGCGCGGACTTGGTCAGCCGATCCACAATCACCCAAATAGAATCAAATTTCTTCAAAGTCTGAGGAAGACCACTCACAAAATCCATAGTAATTCTCTCCCATTTCCACTTTGGAATAATCATCAGCTTAAGCAAGCCACCCGGTCTCTAATGCTCATGTTTCACCTGCTGACAATTGAGACACCGAGCTACATAACCTACAATATCTTTCTTCATTCTTCTCCACCAATAGTGTTGCCTCAAATCCTGGTACATCTTTGCAGCACCCGGATGAATAGAATACCGCGAACTGTGGGCCTCCTCCAGGATCAATTCTCTAAGCCCATCTACATTGGGCACACAAATACGGCGCTGCATCCTCAATACGCCATCATCATCTATAGTCACATCTCTGGCATCATCATGCCGAACTCTGTCCTTAAGGACAAGCAAGTGCGGATCATCATACTGGCGCTCTCTGATGCGATCATATAAGGAAGACCGAGAAACCACACAAGCCAATACCCGACTGGGCTCGGAAATGTCTAATATCACAAACCGATTAGCCAAGGCTTGAACATCAACTGCCAAGGGCCTCTCCCCAACTGGAATGTATGCCAAACTCCCCATACTGACCGCCTTTCGGCTCAAAGCATCGGCCACTACATTGGCCTTTCCCGGATGATACAGAATAGTAATATCATAATCTTTTAGCAATTCAAGCCACCTCCGCTGCCTCAAATTAAGGTCTTTCTGTTTAAACAAATGCTGAAGGCTGCGATGATAAGTGAATACCTCACAAGATACGCCATATAAATAGTGCCTCCAAATCTTCAAAGCATGAACTATAGCAGCCAATTCTAAGTCATGAACAAGGTAGTTCTTCTCATGGGGCTTTAACTGACGAGAAGCATAAGCAATAACTCTACCCTCCTACATTAACACACAACCAATCCCAACTCTCGAAGCATCACAATATACCGTATATGAACCTGTAGCTGATGGTAAAACCAACACTGGAGCTGTGGTCAAAACTGTCTTGAGCTTCTAAAAGCTCTCCTCATACTCGCCCGACCATACAAATGGAGCACCCTTCTGAGTCAACTTGGTCAAGGGCGATGCAATGGATGAAAATCCCTGAATGAACCAGCAATAATAGCCGGCTAACCCAAGAAAACTTCGGATCTTTGTGGCTGAGGACGGTCTAGACCAACTATGCATTGCTTCTATCTTCTTTGGATCAACCTGAATACCCTCGCTGGACACTATGTGTCCCAAGAATGTCACAGAACTCAGCCAAAAGTCACACTTGGAGAATTTTGCATAAAGTTTCTCCTCTCTCAATCTCTGCAACACTACACGCAAATGTTGGGCGTGCTCCTCCTGGCCACGCGAGTATACCAGAATATCATCAATGAATACAATAACAAATAAATCTAGATACAGACGAAATACACTGTTCATCAAATGCATGAACGCTGCTGGGGCATTGGTCAGCCCGAAAGACATAACCAAAAATTCATAGTGACCATATCTAGTCCTGAAAGCAATCTTGGGAATATCCGACTCCTTGATCTTCAAATGGTGATAGCCCGAACGGAGATCGATCTTAGAAAACACCCTCGCTCCCTGAAGCTGATCAAATAAGTCATCAATACGAGGCAAAGGATACTTGTTCTTCACTGTTACTTTATTCAACTGCCTATAATCAATGCACATCCTCATTGTGCCATCATTCTTTTTCACAAATAAGACTAGTGCACCCCAAGGTGATACACTAGGCCGAATGAACCACTTATCTAAGAGTTCCTGAAGCTGCTCTTTCAATTTTTTCAACTCTGCTGGTGCCATACGATATGGCAAAATAGAAATGGGCTGGGTTCCCAGCACCAAGTCAATGCCAAAATCAATATCCATGTCCGGCGGCATGCCTGGCAGGTCTGCAAGAAATACATCAGGAAAATCCCTCACAACTGGGACAAAATCAATACTAGGAGTCTCAGCTCCAACATCTCGCACAAAAGCTAGATATGATAGACAACCCTTCCCAAACATATGCTGGGCTTTTAAGAAAGAAATTACTCTGCTGTGGACATAATCAGTCATACCACGCCACTCGATCCTCGGAACACCCGAAATAGCTAAAATAACTGTCTTAGCATGACATTCTAGAATAGCATGACACGGAGATAGCCAATCCATACCCAGAATAACATCAAAGTCTACCATGCTCAACAGCAATAAATCAACTCGGGTCTCCAGACCCCCAATAGTCACAATGCAAGACCGATATACATGGTCTACAATAATAGTATCGCCCACCGGGGTGGATACGTGCACAGGTAAAGCAAGACACCCTCGGGTCGCACACAAATGATGAGCAAAATATGAAGACACATAAGAATAGGTGGAACCAGGATCAAATAAGATAGAGGCATCTCTGTGGCAGACTGAGATAATACATGTGATAACAGCATCTGACGCAAGAGAATCTGTCCTGTCTGGGATAACATAAAATGGAGAATGATCACCGCCCGATCGACCTCCCCCTCTGGGGCGACCTATAGCTGCCTGACCCTCACCCCTAGCTGACTGGGTGGGTGCTGAAGTAGCTGGTGCAGAAGACGAGGGCTGACCCCTCTGTTGTGATGAACTGGCAGTACGGTGAGGACACTGCTTCCATATATGTCCTAAATCCCCGCACTCATAACAGCCCCTAGGTGCTGGGGGATGGGACTGAAAAGAACCCTTTGCACCGGAGTGACTAGCTGGTGCACTCGGTGCGTAAGAACCCTGAACAGACAGGGCACACGACGAACTCTGAGCTAGAAGGGCGCTGAGTGAGGACTGGCCCTGCTGAAACCCCTGATAACCATGGCCTGTAAGATTTCCCACGGTACTCGGGACGAGCCGACTGAGGAGGTCTGAAAGAACGACCTCAACCATGCTGGAATTGGCCCCTAGATGGAGCACCACTGTAACCACTAGAACCTCGAGGCCTCTTGGCCTCCCTCTCCTCTCTCTCCTGACGGTGAGCCGTCTCAATATCACGAGAAATGTCAACTGTATCCTCGAAGAAATGACTCAGAATTCCCTCTCGAGTCATCAAAATACAGATGGGATAGATCAGTCTGTCTACAAACCTCCTAATCCTCTCTCGATCAGTCGGAACCATACAGGGAGTATAGCGAGCCAACTCCATAAATCTCACCTCATACTGAGTCACAGTCATATCTCCCTGACGAAGCCACTCAAGCTGTCTACGCAGCTCCTCCCTATGAGACTGCAGTACCCACTTCTCCAGGAAGAGAGTGGAGAACTCCTGCCATGACAAAGGTGTTGCACCCACCGCCCTACGCTGCTCGTACGCCTCCAACCAAGTGAAGGCCACTCCTCAGAACTGAAAGGTAGTAAATGATACACCGCTTGACTCCAAGATCCCTGCTGTCCAAAGCATATGCCGACACTTGTCGAGAAAACCCTGGGCATCCTCGCCTTGAACACCGCTAAAAGTAGGAGGTGAGAGCCTACTGAACCTCTCAAGACGACGCTGCTCATCGTCTGGCATAGCTGGAACCACAAAGTCCTGAACCGGTGCAACCGGCTGAACTGGTGCAACCTGCTGAGCTGGTGGTGCCTTTGGTGTCTGTAAACCCTGCACTACCTGCTCAGGTGTGCGAGCAGCGGGGGTCTGATTGCCTTCCCCGGCCTGCAAAGTAGCTGCTGCAGTAGTGGCTGAGACTGCCTGAGCCAGGCCAGTGCAAACTGATAAAATCTGAGCTAGGGCCTCCTGAAGACCCAGAATCACAGTAGGCATAGCAGGTGCCGGAACAGGTGCTGCTGGAGTCTCTACAGCTGGAGCCTGGTTTTGAGCCGGGGCAACTGGTGGGTCAACAGGTTCTGCCCTTGCAGCTCTGCCTCGACCACGATCGCGTCCACAGCCTCTAATGGCCTCAGTAGGTGGTACTGCTGGTCATCTGCCTTTTCCGATAGCGCGAGTCCCCGCCATCTGCGAGAGAATAGAATAATAGAAATTTAGTCCTCGGATCAACAAAGTCACATAATAAGAATTTCAAGAATATGAAGTTTTTCCTAAAGGTTCTGCAGCCTCTTGAGGATAAATACAGACGTCTCCATACCGATCCGCGAGACTCTACCAAACCTACTCATGACTCGCGAGACCTAGTAACCTGGGCTCTGATACCAACTTGTTACGACCTAATTCCCGAACCCAGTCGTGATGGCGCCTCTCGTGAAGACAAGGCCATCCAGCAGAAAAACAATACCTATTTTTACAGTTACTTAACATGAATAAGTCTGAATCATAGATAATATAATCATAAGTGTGGAATAAAACGTGATAAAACAAGGAAATCTTCCCAACTCAGCCCGAAATCGGGGTGTCACAAGTCATGAGCTACTACATAGTTTACTAAAATTTTACAAATTCTGAAGATACCATAAATAATATAAGATAAGTGAGAAAACGAGGCTGTGGACGTCAACAACTACCTCGTTACTCCTAGTCACGACCTGGTCTGGAAAGAATCAGTGCTTAGGAGCAAACTCAGCTCTGCCTGTATCTGCACTCATGGTGCATGGAGTAATGTGAGTACTACGACCCAGTGAGTAATAAAAATAAATAATGACTGAAAGCATGAAATCTCATAAAGGCACAAATAACGCTATCTCAAGCAGTATAATCAGTTACACAATGAAACCGTGAAGTATCAGATAAATCTCTTTTAAAACAGTGAAGACAAATAATTTCAACAAGTAAAAAATAATCTGAAACCTGCCCCTCGGGCTCAATATCAAATCTCTCATTACAGTATCAGCCCCACGGGCTCACTCCCAACTCACAAAAACACAACATCAGCCCCTCGGGCTCACTCCCAACTCACAAAACACAACATCAGCCCCTCGGGCTCACTCCCAACTCACCTGGGTACCCGGCGCTCACTGTGGGTGTGCAGACTCCGGAGGGGCTCCTACAGCCCAAGCACTATATCATAAGGCCTTAAAGCCTGTCACATCAACATAAGGCCTTAAAGCCTTCTCATATCACACTCGAAGCCTGAAAGCTTCCTCACATCACTCAACATATCCTCACATCTAAGCCTCGACCTCAATCAGTCCAGAAAATAATCATAAGCCCCTTGGGCATCAGTAAAACAATGATGCTCAGCTCAAAAAACATTAGAAATATCATTTAAATCTCAAGTTGAGTATAAATATAGCTGAGTTCATGAAACAGTATAATTCAATTGGACTGAGTTCAAATAATATTTCAATTAGTGAGGAAAAATAGTGATGAAAATTCACAAAGGATTTCAAATAGTCGGCACGGAGCCCATGTATGGTAATAAGCCCAAATATGGTGAAAAACAATAAATCTTGATCAAATACGCGGTAAAATTTCAACCGGGATGGACCAAGTCACAATCCCCAATAGCGAATGACTCCGCGCTCGTCATAAAGCGTGTGTTTCCTCTCAACATAGTACTACGTTGTGCAAATCCGGGATTTCAAACCCTCAAGACATCATTTAAAATTATTACTCACCTCGAACCGGTGAAATCTCTAGCTCGCGACACCTTTGACCCTCAAATCGGCCTCCACGCACGTCGTATCTAACCAAAATCAGAGCGAATACATCATAATATGCTAAGGGAACAATACCCAACCGAAAACAATCGAGAAATAGCAAAAATCTTGAAACTAGCAAAACCCGAGCCCTTGGCCCACTTCTCAAAAAATTACAAAACTAACATCAACGGATTTCTTATCTCGCCACGAGTCTAACCATACCAAATTTAACAATTTTCCATATCGTTTCGACCTTCAAATCCTCAAAAATGTCCAAGAGGGTTTTTAAGCTTTTTCTCCCTTAAATTCACGGATTAACGACAAAACTTGCAATATATTCGAGTAATATAACCAAAATTGAGTTAAGAACACTTACCCCATTGTTCTCTCCAAAAATCTGATGAAAAATCACTCTACCCGAGCTCCAAATCGCTAAAAATGGAAAATGGGAACGAAGTCCCATTTTCTGAACTTAACATTTTGCCCAGGCCCGTTCTTCATTGCGTTCGTGAGACTTCTCTCGCATTCGCGAAGGCCAACTTCCCCAGACCTTCGTGTTCGCATCATAGGCCTCGCGTTCATGTAGGCCAAACACTGGACCCTTCACGTTCGCGTCCCAGGACCTCGCGTTCGCGTAGGCCAAATATCTCCAGGCCAATTTTCCTTCTACGCGTTCGCGGTTGCCCTCCCGCGTTCGCGTAGCACCTTGTTCCTCTCCTTCGCGTTCTCGTCTCCCCCTTCACGTTCACAAAGGACAAACTCACAGCCCCTCCTTTTTCCTCTTCATGTTCGCGAGACACCCCTCGCGTTCGCGAAGAAGGAAACCAGATACCAGAAACAACAGTTTAAAATTTTCCAAAAATGACCCGTTGGGCATCCGAAACACACCCGAGGCTCTCGGGACCTCAACCAAAAATATCAACACCTCCTAAAACATCATATGAACTTATTTTCAATCATCAAAGGGCCTCAAACAATGCCAAAACCATCAAATTATATCAAATTCAAGCCTAAATTCTTTTAAAACTTCCAAAACCCGCATTCGATCAAAAACCCAACCAAACCACATCCGAATGACCTGAAATTTTGCACACACATCCCAAATCACCTAACAGAGCTACAACAACTCTCATAATTCCATTCCGACGACCGGATCAAAATCTCTCCTATCAACCGGAATTCGCCAAAATACTAACTTTGCCAATTCAAGCCTAATTCTACCCTGGACCTCCAAAACCACTTCCGATCACACTCCTAAGTCACAAATCACCTCCCGGAGCTAACCAAACCATCGGAATTCACATCCGATCCCTCTTAAAAGAGACTAAGTGTCTCATTTATTATCAAAACCAATCCAAATCAACTCTAACACATCCAATATCGATAATGAAGCATAAGGAAATATAAGATGGGGGAAACGGGGCGGTAACTCATGAGACGACGGTTCGTATCGTCAGAAAGCCCTCGGTAGATCAAGTTGCTGCAATTTGGATAGATGGAAACAATCCAAATGTACAATTCGAGAGAGATATTATCATTCACGAATATTCTGGAAACAAACATAGAGTGAAACATTATTATGGTTGTTATGATCCACTATAGTATCCTATACTTTTTCCAAATGGCGAAGTCAGCTCGCATCAAGGAATACAAAATATAAATGAATCAAACATAGGTTTGGGCACAAGTGATATTGCAAGCATCAATCAAAGAACCTCAACCTTTATCTCTGCTGAAGCTCTACTGAAGAGGCAATTAGCAGAAAGTAACAAGGTAAAGTATTCCAAAAAAAATAACTATCCTTTAATGATTTAGTACTTTTTATGTATAGTTTCATCGCTCTCAATAAGAAGACGATAGAACATTTGATATTTTCCCCATGAAATAATCTTGAAACATAACTCTTTTGTAGGTGTACAACGTGAATCTAAATTATGTGTATCATGTAGAGAGTACTACTGCTATAAGCTACAAGTTTGAAGATGAGAAAAATCCATGTTGCTATTATGCAGACGATTATTGCAACAATTCGTGGTTGACATATACATCAAACTAGAAACAACTAGACTTGAGTATTTTCAATTTGACCAATCAAATTTTAGAAGGGAAATGTTGCAAGGTATAGTAGACAGTATCATGGCTGGAGAATGTAGAGGCGATAAAGTTGGCCAGAGAGTAATACTTCCGGCATCATTTATCGGAGGTCCTAGGGATATGCATCGTCGGTATATGGATGCTATGGCGTTGGTTCAACATTTTGGTAAACCGGACCTATTCATCACAATAACATGTAATGCTGATTGGGCAGATATTTAAGAAAATTTATACGAAGACCAACTTTCTCAAGACAGGCCTGACTTGGTGACCAGAGTTTTCAGAGCAAAATTACAGGACTTAAAGGATCAAATATTCAAGAAACAAATATTTGGGGCAGTAGCAACACATGTATTTGTGGTTGAATTCCAAAAAAGAGGTCTATCCCACATACACCTTTTATTAATAATTAAAGAAGGACACAAGATAACATCACCAGATCAGTATGAAAAATATATTACAGCAGAACTACCGGACAAAGACGAATATCCAATATTGCACGAATTGGTTGTCAAGAATATGATGCATGGTCCGTGTGGAAACTATCGTCCATCAAACCCCTGCATAAAGGATGGTCAGCGCAAAAATCACTATCCTTGACCATTTTGTAATAAGTCAATACAAGGAAAGGATGTATACCCTGTTTATAGAAGAAGAAATGATGGGAAGAACGCAAAAGTTTGTGGCATGGTGATGAATAATCAATGGGTTGTATCTTATAATCCTTATTTACTAACTAGATACAACTGCCATATCAATGTTGAGGCTTTCTCTAGAGTGAAGGCTATAAAGTATTTGTACAAGTATATATAAAGGTCACGATAGGTGCACTGTTTATATTGAGTCGGATGATGGGGAAAAAATAATTGATGAAATTAAAAAATTGTGACGACCCAGTCAGTCGTCTCATGAGTTACCGCTTCATTTCCCCCCATATATGCTTCTTTATGCTTCGTTATCCGTGTTTCATGTGATCAAGTTGATTAGTTAGCGTTCGGAGAGGATTTGGTAAGAAATGAGACACTTAGTCTCTCTCAAGAAGGCTTAAGTTGAAAAAGTCAACCGGATGTTGACTTATGTGTTAGAGGGTTTGTAAGTGAGTTCCGATGGTTCGGTTAGCTTCGGGAGGTGATTTTTGACTTAGGAGCATGATCGTAATTGGTTTTGGAGGTTCGGAATAGAATTAGGCTTGAATTGGCGAAATTAGTATTTTGGCGATTTCCGGTTGATAGGTGAAATTTTGATTCGAGGGCTGGAATGGAATTTCGGGAGTTGCTGTAGCGTCATTGTGTCATTTGAGATGTATGTGCAAAATTTCAGGTCATTTGGACATCGTTTGGTCGGGTTTTTGACCGAGAGTGTATTTCGGAAGTTTTTGGAAACTTAGGCTTGAATTCGATGAGTTTTGGGTAATTTGATGTTGTTTGAGGTGTTTTGATGATTGGAACAAGTTGGAATGATGTTATGAATTATGTTGGCATGTTTGGTCAGGGTCCCATGAGGCTCGGATAAGTTTTGGAAGAGGTTTGTCATTTTGAGCATAAGCATGTAATGATCTAAAGGTCCATTTTTAGTTCTAGAAATCGAAATTTGATTTCAAGACTTCTGAAATTTTGATAATGAATTATAGGATTGATCTGGAAAGTTTGGTCTAATTTTATCAAGTCGCGATTGGGTTTTTGACACGAAATATGAGTTAATTGTTTAACGAGCAAAATGGATATCGCACCATGCAAACGAGCTTCGAATTGAGTTTCGATTGAAGGAATATGTTTGTCTCATTATTTGTGATTCATAGGAACAAGAATCATCGAATTCCGAGTTCGTATGATGGAGTTCGAGCCTTTTTAGTGAAATTAAAGATTACTGGTGCATCAGATCTGGTGTGCACCTTTTAGCGACCTGATTTGGCACTTTTAGCGACCAGATTTGGCTTTTAGCGACTAAAATAGGCTTAATAAAGCTGCTGCGTTTTCTGCTCATTTTTTACCTTTTCTTTGTGTGAAGGAACATGGTTTGGGGCGATTTTTGAGTAAGAAATCATGGAAAATCTTGAGGTAAGTCACTTGTGGTTATTTATACTCCATAATATTGAATTATCATCGAATAATCCGACTAGATTACATGTTTTTGAGGTGTAAATTGAGGATTTGGACCTAGGAATTTAAAAATAAGATTTGAAGATTTGGAGTCCGAATTGTTATCAGAATTTAGTAATTTTTGTATGGTTGGATTCGTGGTTGAATGGGTTGTCGGATTTTGTGAGTTTCATCAAATTCTGAAGCGTGGGTCCGGGGCCGGGTTTGAGCAATTTCGGGATTTTGATGTTAAATTAGATATTTTCGAGTGGGCTTCACTCCCTTAGCATATTTTAATGATTGTGTACTGAATGTGGCTAGATTTGGAGCATCCAGAGGTCGATTCGTGCGGGCGAGGCATCGCGGGCTAGAGTTTGGACCGGATTGAGGTGAGTAATGTTTGTAAATGACTTCTCGAGGGTTTGAAATCCCAGATCAATTCATGCTGTATTGAGGTGACTTACACGCCGGATAGCGAGCGTGGGGTAGAGCACCGTTGGGGATTGCGACTTGGTCCGTCCGGATTGATAAAATTACTATTTATTTGACCGAAACTACTTGCTATCATCATAATTTGGGTTGATTGCCATATTTGGGCTTCGTGCCAATTAGTTGAACCCTTCGGGGATTATTGTCGATAATTTCCTCACCAATTTAATTATATATTTGAACTTAGTCATGTATTTTTCACTATTTTAAAAAAAACTCAGCCAAATTATTATGCCTTAAACACTCGAAATGATATTTCCATAAATTATTTTGGAGCTGAGCATCATGCTTTATTGTTGCCCGAGTGGCTTATGTGATTATGTTGACTGAGTAAGAACGAGGTCCTGTATTGTGAGGATACTTATGGATCGGGTTGCGCGCTGCAACAGTGTTATATTGATATTTAGGCCGAGAGCCTGGTTGAGTACATTGATCTTGAGGCCGAGCATTTGTTGATTATATTGATATTGAGGTCGAGAGCCTGGTTGATGCCACGAGATGGATTGATATTGCGCTTGGGTTGTAGGATCCCCTCCGGAGTTTGTACACATCCCCAGTGAGCGTCGCCGACGATAAATAAATGGATGGCTCGGGCTGCACGCCGCAGTGGGTACCAGAGTGTATCGTCATATGCATTGCATTGCACTCATGCATTTGTTCTCATCTGTATTATTTGTCATAATATTTCTGCACTCTTATTTCATTGGCTTTTATGCTACTTCTTGCAATAATTACCTAATATCTTGACGTTATCTGTTAACGGAGTGTTGCCCGAGGGGCCGACTTCTGTACTTGTTTGCACTACTTGTTTTGCATTCATTTGCTTAATTGTTGGAAAAAGTCATTTTCAAAAGAGGTTTTAAACTGAGCCAAGATATTTCTAAAGATTTCATAGTTTCACTGTTTTTCTCAAAGGGTTTACATTGCTTCTCTATAGAGGATGGCTTGCGTTACATGATTTCTTACTGCTCAGCTGTTATTTACCCTTATTACTCACTGAGTTGAAGTACTCACTTTACTCCCTGCACCTTGTATGCAGATGCAAGTATTTATACACCCGACAATGGGTTTTGGTTGATTGGAGGTAGGGTTATTGGAGTTTTAGCAAGGTGGCTGTCAGCTTTCGCTATCTCTGCCAGAAGCACTTTGGAGAATTTATGAATTCGATCTTAGTGAGATGTAACCTCCAGTCATTAACCTTCAGCTACATCTCCCAGATAAACAAGCAGGTAAATTCTTATATCCAACAATGAACTTTAATCTCTTATTGATCAACCTTATAGTTACCTAGAAGGAGGTTATCTAATTTTACATTTACTGTTAATTACTTATATATATTCAATCACATACTACTGCCACGAATTTGTAACTCTCATTCTTAATAAGATATGAAAACATAGATTTTTATTGTTACAATGCTTTATTGGCATTATCTAATACAAACTTTGATTCGTAAGTTAAATCATAAGCATTTGGGAAGCTGAATTGGTGTCAAAACAGGCAAAGTATTAGAAAATTTTCGGTTCTCTCTCAGCCAATACAACTAGAAAACCTCCAACCAGTGTTCACGACTTTAGGTTATAAAGATTAATTCTCTATCTTGTATCGTCAATAAAAGACCTTTGTGGAATAAAGAAATCTGTATAAATAGTGCAAATTTCTTCTTTATTTTTGATGCATTCATATCAACTGTACCCTCGCTGGTAAAAATTGCAATTTAATTTTGGGATATTACTTTTACGCTACATTGACTATTAAATACCAATTCTTTAGTCTATTTCTCTTTGTCACTGATCGATTAGATAAGATATTGTCTTCAGATGTGTATTAAATTATCCAATATATAATTTCTAACGTAATATTTTTACATTTTAGTGTACTACTGGAAAAGGCAAAATTTCAAAACTATTATAGCATCAGACAATGTCAAGAAAACAATGCTCACTGAGTATCTCAAGACATGCTTAACAGACGAGGAGGCACAAATTTACCTATACAAAGAATTTCCAGAGTATTATGTATGGAACTCTCAATCAAAGAAATGGGCAACAAGGAAAAAAAGATCTGTAATTAGCCGAATTGCTACAGGTAACGAACTGAATATTTCACTCAATGAAGTTTCTATATCTTTCTTTAAATTTAATCTATTGATCTTCTTTCCTTGAATAATGCAGCTAATCCTAAAGAAGGTGAAATATACTATTTGAGATTATTGTTGAATCATGTTAGAGGACCATTTTCATTTGAAGACTTACTCAAGGTTAATGGAAGAGATTGCCAAACATTCAAGGAATCTGCAAGAGAAAGAGGATTACTAGAATCAGATAACAACATTTCTGAATGCTTACATGAGGCAGTTCTCTTTAAAATGCCATCAACTCTAAGAAATTTATTTGCAACTATATTGGTGCATTATAATCCAACAAACACTAGAAAACTATAGGACACATATTACGAGGATATGTCAGAGGACTTCAAAAGGATACATGAGAGTTCATCTGATACTCAATTGCAGTGCACGTTGAAGAGCATTAATTATTTCCTAGAAAGCATGGGCAAGCGTGTTGAAAGATATGATTTACCAAAACTTAATCGGAGTCGAGATGATAATGTTACCTCAGAATGCAGAGAGACTATTGAAGAAAAGGCGATACAAGTGGATGAAGAAGACTTCAATACACAATCAAAGCTAAATCCTGAACAAGAACAAGCTTTCAGGACTATATTGCAAAGAGTAGATTCAGGTAGAACAGTATTGTTCTTTGTAGATGGGCCCGGAGGAACCGGAAAAACATTCCTTTATCGTGCATTGCTTGCAAATGTCAGATCATGAGGTATGATAGCATTAGCATTAGCAACAGCAACAAGTGGTGTAGCAGCATCAATTTTACCAGGGGGTCGTACAACTCACTCTAGATTCGACATACCTCTGCAAACAAATGAAACTACCATTGCGAATATGTCTAAGCAAAGTGGCGGTGCAAAATTAACAAGAAAAGCAAAGTTGATAATATGGGATGAAGCACCTATGGCAAGGTGTCAGACTATCGAAACGGTTGACAGGAGCTTCAGAGATATAATGGATATCGATGAACCATTTGGTGGAAAAGTAATGGTTTTTGGAGGTGATTTTCGTCAAGTACTACCAGTAGTTCCAAAAGCGACGAGAGCTGAGACTGTAAATGCTAGCTTGGTAAAATCATACTTATGGCCTAAAATGGAAAAAATCCAGTTAACAAGAAATATGAGAGCAAGAACAGATCTAACATTCAGTGATTTCTTGCTTCGCATCGGCAATGGGGAAGAGCATACAATAAAAGATGATATGATCCTCCTCCGTAAATAATTTGTTATCAAACCCAACGGTAATATTAGTGGTGAAGATCGCTTGATAACAGAAATATTTCCATCATTGAAAATGGAAGTTGTGCAAAGTACATGACAGAAAGAGCTATCTTAGCTAGCAGAAATGAATATGTTGATCAACTAAATGAGATGTTGATTGATAATTTCCCTGGTGAGAGCAAAATATTTCACAGTTTCAATTCAGCAGAAGATGATACCAACAACTACTATCAGGAAGAATACTTAAATACATTAACACCAAACGGCCTTCCACCGCACAGGTTCGTTGTCAAATTTAATATTCTATATATATTTTAAAATCATATTTGTATATAATAGACACAAACATTCTCACAACGTTATTATATCAAATTTGAAATGGGTTAGATTCTAACTCGCTAAATGCTTAAAGAGTTCTCAGTGAATTAGGATCCATTACATATTTTTATTTTGATAAATTTCACTATATGCCTTCTTCCTCTTTCACTCAGTCATAGTTCATAATTATTTAAAGGATAATAATTAAAAAAAAAATGCTTTATGAAGATTTCAATTTATTTTGATAGCTAAATCCCTTTTAGTTTCCTTTTACTTCATGCACATTACTTTTCTCCTCCAATTCTTTGTTTCTTTAATGGAAGAGTTGATGATAATCTTAATAATTGAAAATTGATTTTCTCTTGCATACAAGTTGAATTTGAAGAAAAAATGCACCCATCATGTTATCGAGAAATTTAGATCCGTCAAATGGCCTATGTAATGGTACAAGGATGGTATGTAGAGGTTTTGACAACAACGTCATACATGCAGAAATTATGATGGGTCAATGTACTTCCAAGCATGTGTTTATCCCCAGAATTCAGCTTTCACCTCCGAAAAATGAATGGTATCCTTTTAAATTTGTCCGTAAATAATTTTCAGTACGCTTGTATTTTGCAATGACAATAAATAAAGCACAAGGACAAACAATTCCAGATGTTGGATTGTATCTACCGCAACATGTTTTCTCGCACGAGCAACTATATGTTGTACTTTCAAGAGGAATATCGATGTCCACAGCGAAAGTTCTTATCATGACGGAGCAACCAAAGTGTCAGAATGGTACATACACAAAGAATATCGTGTACAAAGAAGTCTTAGGTAAGATATCATCACATTGCATATTTATAAACTATTTTTACATAATATTATGTCATAACTGACATGACTTAATTGATCATTTTTGCAGGTTCAGACTATGATATCCAATCAGTTTGAGTTCTCATATTATGCTAATATATGTAATAACATTTCTTCTCATTTTAAATTATGGCGGCTTTACATATGTATATATTTTAAGGGTAATTTTATTATTGATATTTATCTTATTCATTTAATTTGGTGTCTCTTCATATAAAGAATTCACTAAACCATCACATGTCATTATTAACGTGCAATGCACGTGTATCCCGTTCTCAATTAGTGATATATTAAAAACTATGTTTAGTGTATAAAGTAAAAGGTTTAAGTATTAAATTAATACATATAATGTCTATTGTTCAAGTTGAGGGGAGAATTCGATGTTTAAAGCAAATTTGGAGGTGTAAACAACTTTTACTGCTTCTTGAAAAGTTATCTTTATAAAAACACAAATAATTTATGCTAAATGTTATAAGAAAAAAATATCCCTGAAATATTGGCAGACTTTTATACCCTTAATTATTTGTATAATTTAAGAATATAATTGTAAATTATCAAACTATTTTTTATTCTCCATTTAAACATCGCACACATTAATGCTACATAGTTGACTTTGGGTCAAATTCTTGACGCCTACTTTTTGGCCGATTTGGTTTACGCCTACTATTTGGCCAATTTGATTTACGCCTACTTTTTGGTCGATTTGGTTTCTACATAGCTCAACCTTTTTTTAGCCTTTATTACATAGTTAAATAAAATCAGAAAAAAATATAACAATAGATTGTGCTAGGGATCGGATTAGTAGAATGCCCATCAATTATATAGCAAAATATGCTAAATTAATAAATAATAATTGTTGACCTAAACTAGAGTTGAAGGATTTTGTATTTTGATTTCTGTTTTTCGTGCACATTATTTTACTCTTTTAATATCACAATTATTTTAATATAGATGTGTCTATATATATGTTTGAGTAGTATGTATGAATTTATTTTTAGATAATTAATAGAGCCAATAAAATATTGAAATTACTAGAAATGAAGAAATTAGTTTACAAAATTGATGAAAATTTGTTAGTTTTCGTTTTGAATTCCACGTGAAAACAAAGGTTGGATTAGTTTTTTTCCCTTAAAGTATTTTGCGTTTAGAATCCTGTAACGACCCGACCGGTCGTTTTGAGTCCTAGCACCCCGTTCAGCAGTCTGAGGCCATGAACAACTTCATTTCAAGTATTATGACCTGTACGCGTGGTCGGAATTAAATTTCGGGAAGTTTAGAGTTGATTTGGAAAGAGAATTTTTATCTCGGAAGTTTAAAGTTGAAAGAATGAACTAGGATTGGAATTTTGAGCAAACGACCTCGGAATGGGGATCTGAAGGTTCCAGCAAGTTCGTATGATGATTTCGTGCTTGGGCGTATGCCCAGATTGGGTTTTGGATAACCCGGGAGCGTTTTGGCACCTATTGTGGAAGTTAGCATTTTGAAAGAAATTTTTTAAGTTTTCCTTGAAGTGCATTTCAGTAATATCGATGTCCGTTTGGGATTCCGAGACTGTGAATAGCTCCGTATGGTGATTCTGGAGTTGGGGGCGCGATCGGAAGTGAATTCGGAGGTCCGGAAGTCATTTTGGAGCCATTTGGCTAAAGCTAGAAATTTGACCGGAGGTGGACTTTTTGATATCGGGGTCGAAATCCGATTCTGAAAGTTAGAGTAGGTCCGCAATGTCCAATATGACTTGTGCGCAAAATTTGAGATAAATCGGATGTGATTTGATAGGTTTAAATGTCGAAAATAGAAGTTGGAAATTTCAAAATTCATAAAGCTTGGATAGGAGGTCGATTCATGATTTTAGCATTGTTTGATGTAATTTGAGGTTTCGAGCAAGTCCGTAATATGTTATGGGACTGGTTGGTATGATTGGTTGGGATCTCGGGGGGCCTCGGGTGAATTTCGGGTGGTTAACGGATCGAAAATGGGATTTTTGGAAGGTTGAGGACTGCTGGTTGCTATCATAACCGTACCTGCGGAAAAGAGGCCGCAAAAGCGGCTAGGAAGGCACAGGTGCTAATTTTTGGTCAAGGGCTTGAGGACCGCAGATGCGGTCAAGGGACCGCTGGAGGCAGAAGGGATGTTTTAAATCGGGGTTTGAGTTCATTTCACCCATTTTTCATGGCTTGGGCGATTTTTGGGGGAGCTTCAAGAGAACATTTTCATCATCAACGATAAGGTAAGATATCCCTACCTATTATGAGTTAAATACATCAATTATATGTGGATTTAAGCATGAATTGTGTAGAAAAACTTGGGGTTTTGAGGGAAAAACCTAAAAATTATATTCTTGAAATTTAACCATGATATTGAGTATGGAATTTAGTGAAAATTATATATTTGAGTTCCTAAGGTCATGGGAAACCTTTACCTTCAAAAAATTTCAGATTTCGGGCACGTGGGTCCGAGGACGTTTTGGTCCACTTTTTGATCGGAGTTAGGAATTTCTATAAATTAGATTGTAATGAATATTTGAGCGTATATTAACAGATTTGCATAACCGTTGGCTAGTTTTGGAGTGTTGTGCATCAATTAGAGTCTTCGGAAGGGCGTGGAATGCCGTTTATGGATCTTCGGAGCGAGGTGAGTCTCCTTTCTAACCTTGTAAGAGGGAAATGTCCCCACAGGTGTAATAATTGATTATGTGCTCCTAATTGCAGGGGCTACGTACGCACGAGGTGATGAGAGTCCGTGCATAGCTACTATTATGCTATTGTCCGGGTAGTTAGGACCCAAAAGCATGTTATACTTGGATTATTTATGAACCCATTGATAGCTTGAATTGCTTAAATCACCTTGGATTAGTAAATGAAATTAAAAAAAAGAGATATTAAACGTCATTTTTCCTGAATTGTTAAAAGAGAAATTGTTTTATTTGGATAAATATTCCTCGATAAGTTCTTAATTGACTGATTGAGCATGTATACCTATGTGTACCTGCATCGCATGCATGATTCACGAGCAGGGTATGTGCTTATTTATGGAACAGGCCGAACGCCTTGGTAGATTAACAGATGCATCTATGGTTCGTGCCGTTCGACCCTCGACAGTGCACAATTTATATTTCTGTTGGATCGGGCCGTCGCCTCGGTGTGATTTGCGCATGTTATATTGTCGCTTGAGAATTGTAAATGTGAAATTTGCCCTTCGTGGCTTGATATAAATTGATAAGATAATGAATAGTAAACCTTGAAAATCCTTGATTATTTGTTGAAGGTGTTTACCTATTTTCCGGCTTCGTGAATTAGAACTGCTATATAAATCCATGATTTCCTCACATTTTTAATATATTGTCAATTGACCTCTAGTAAGTGTCGAAGTTGACTATCTCGTCTCTACTTCTTCGAGATTAGACAGTATACTCATTGAGTACATGTGGTTTACGTACTCATACTACACTTCTGTGCATTTTTGTTACACAGGTATATGTAACCCTAGTGGCCTACTAGGCGTAGCAGCGCGGATGATTCTGTGACTAGGTGAGTTGTATTATTCGAGGCGACCCGCAGCTACTATAGTCCCTTTTAGCATATTATATTTATTTCCTGTCCACTGTATTTCGGACGGATATTGTATTTTAAATTCCCTATCCGTAGATGCTCGTGCACTTGTGACACCGGGTTCTGGGAGGATTTTGGATTATTCAGTATTAAGTCCTTTATTGACTTTAACTTTATTATTTAATATTCAACGTATAAGAAAAATGATTTCTACAAATACTAAAATTGAGATTTGATCATGCATTCTTGGTTGGCTTGCCTGACAGTGGTTTCCGGCGCCACCACGACCCTTAGTGGATTTTGGGTCGTGACAACATGGTATCAGAGCACTGGGTTCCCTTAGGTCTCACGAGTCATGAGCAAGTCTAGTAGAGTCTCGCGAATCGGTACGGAGACGTCTGTACTTATCCTCGGGAGGCTGCAGGACTGTTAGGAGTACTTCCCTTCTTGATTCCTTATCGTGCGATTTGATTCCTGTGAGGCTTATGCCCTTGTTCCTTCCTACTCAATCCTACGCGACGCGAAGCGCTTGTTATAAATCGAGAGTTGAAGAATTTTAATAGCACTACGGATGTGGTGCAGGTGTTTCTCCCTGCGGGGTTATTTGAGCTATTATCGTCGCCTTTTGGAAGGATATTCTGTTGTTTCCGCTTAGCAATGGTACTTTTGAGAGCTCCGGGGTTAGGCACAAGTTGCCACGATGCTTATGAACAATTGTTCCGCGGTATTGTTATAATGGTAGGATATTTTGCCCATATGTCGGGGCAGTGAATGACTTGAAGGGAGGTTTACTCGGTGCATAATCAAGAGATTAACTATTTTATTCCTGGCAGGGGAAAGGAAGTCGGACTAAGGATGGTCGGATATGGACTGGTGGAAGTAATGAGACTTGGTATTTGCAAGAGTGGTGGAGTTTTCTTATATGGCGAGGTATTGCTGTCTTTGTTGGATGTACTAGATTTGTCGGTATTATGATCTTCTATTATTCGCCTCTGGAGCAGGATATAGCAGGTCGGTACTGAAGAAGCGACGGTTAGATGTCGCAAAGCAAGGTGGTTCAGGGTTGAATCGGCAGTTATAGTATGGGTAGCTTGAGAAAGATTACCTTCAGAAGGGTTTAAAGTTAGTAGCAATTTATGGATTCAAGTGCTATGAAAATAATTTTATTAAGGCAACAACTGAGCAGCAAAAGATAAGCAAGGCATGTGGGAAGTGCTAGGCGGAGTTTCAAACTTCTAAAAGGCCAGATATAAGAGACGCAGGTCGAGCAGTTGATTAAGGAAGTGAGTTGCCCAAAGTGGGAGAGTGCCAGATCTGCGTAGGGGCTTGGTGGTAGGATGACTATGCGCCTTAAGCAGAGTTTGTGTCGAATTGAGAGTTTTAGTGATTAGTGATTGGTGATTGGGGCCTATGGATCTGGTTTGAAATGTGGAGTATTATGTTGCAGGAGGTTTGAGATAATGAAAAGGAGCAGCTTAAAAGAAAGGGGGATGCAACATAACCTTGAATGGGAAGAATATCGCCGCACATTTAATTGATGTCCACGAGGGGTAAATGGACCTGTGCAGCTGGAGAGCGAGCTCAGACTCAGGATGGGTTACTGATGTCGTAGTAATCGTACCCCGTGCAGCAGCGTTGGAAGATGTCGGAGGGAGATTTCTATAGGTGGGTTACCCAAATGAGCAGGTTAGTGGTCGTGTGGTAGCGCGAGGTTACGTCAATAAGAGATAAAGAGGGCAGGTGAATTCCAGATTCGTGATATGGTGGCTTCATGCTAAGTGGGAGAGTCCCACCGCTTAGGATTGGATTGCATGATTAACTACTTGCGAGATTTTTGGCTATTAGCATATCGATGGGCTATTTCAGCTACAGATAGGACCATAAGTGGTAGTTTAAGCAAAGGAAGTATTAAATGTGGGTAATCGTTGACCCTATTGGCCCATGTTCAGACTTGGGGAAAGATTCAGGATTTTGCCTTGTATAGATGTGGGTTCCCAGGGAAGTGATTCGGCGGGTTCTTCGCCAAGAGGATATTCATGTGATGGAAGACTCATGGAGTTGATTATATTCGGGGCCAAGTCAGAGCGGGTGGCTCTCAGCAACGAAGAACCGAGCTTGGTGACAGTCTTTGAGAAGAGGCACATAATGTTCTTTGATGTTTGACTTGCGATGTAGTGATTGGGGGGTACGAAATGGTTCATGGAATTTGAGACAGCATGGTCTCGTGATTCAATGCCACTCGAGATGAGTGCAGATAGAGTATGTTATGTGTTGGATGTAGTTAATATTATCTCTAAGGCAATCCAGGATAAATTGGAAAAAGGTATATTGATTGGCCATAGTTGAATTTGGCATATTGGTGTTAGTGATAAGTTTCCTTCAGCATGATCAAGTTATGCAAGTGATTGTGACGATACGTATTGTCACACCTCCTTTTTCTCTACACCCCCAGAAGGGCATAAAGGACTTTTTCCAATTAAAGTAACAATCGAAACGGGATTTATTTATTTTAAGAATCAGAGTTGCCACTTGGAAGATTTATGGTGTTCTAAGTCACCGGTTTTAAAATTTCGAATCGAGGAAAAGAATGACTCTGTTTAATAGTCCTCGCACCAGAAATCCGGGTAAGGAATTCTATTAACCCGGAAAAAGGTGTTAGGAATTCCCAGGTTCCGTGATTCTAGCACGGTCGCTCAACTGTTATATACGGCGTAGTTATCTGATTTTAACAAATATGAACCTATGTGAAAATTTTAACTTTTAACCGCTTTTATTCATTTTTTAGAGAAAATTGCAACGCCATTAAAACACGTCTCGAACCACATTACATAAATACACCCGTGGTTTATGACATATTTTAACATCGTTGAGATTTGGATTTGGGTCATATAAATGCGCACCCGAGTTTAGGAAGGTAATATTATTAAAGGATGCGCCTAAAGGAACTAGCGTTAGTAACTTTGCGAGGGCCATGAAATTTCGCTAAATGGCACGCCTCGAATTCTAAAGGATTGAAATTAGTTACATGAGGGCCAACATAACTTAAAATGATTCATTCTCATTATCGTCCAAAGAAGAAGGAAAGCACATTCTCTACTTACTTTATTGAAACATTTCATCAACGGTTAATCCCAAACCCATTAATACTCAAGAAATCACTAACAACGCACATATAACCTTAACTTTACCATATAAATTTTTCAATTCCAACTGGAACGACTCATAAAGTAAATAACAAAATATTAATAAAACAAAGACATGGCCTATTAAGATCTAGCTATTTTCAACATAGAAGACTTACTACCATTTAATAACTATACAAATTAGCATTCTCATAGAACAACATATAAAAGAAAAGATAATAAAATAGCTAATATCCGTAAAGAGGAAGAATGCACAAGTTAATTTCCTCAAGCTTAATATTAAACATAATGCAAATCACAAGTAGCTTTCCAAACAAACAGAACCTATAAAAATGAGATTCAAGCACTACATCATCCAATCAAACAAGCTACATGAATGAAATCAAAGTCATACCTCAACAGCCAAGTAAATATCCCGAAATAACCAGATAAAGGCAAGATCAATTTCCAACTCACTGGACACACATGCATACATTTATGACTTGGCTGACGAAGTAGTCAAGAGCAAATAGACCTTGATTTATCAAATGAAGTACACATATCCTTTTATATATAAAAACTCTCTAACACAAAAGCGAAAGTCCGACAAGAACTCATCGGAACAAAGGATTCATTGACAACTACACACACTCAATCAAAGAACAACGAACGAGTAAATGACGGGACCAACGAAGGGACCTCAAACTACCCGGGAGGCGTCGAACCTCAATCGACTCGAACACTGACTTCAAACGAGGAACTCGAGATCGCCGACGACCTCTGTTTTGGCATCGAACGAGGGTCTCTTTCCGGTCAAGCTGGCAACATGTTTGGAGCTGTTATTTTGGGTCTTTTTGGGGTTGAAAATGGACTGTTCTTCTGGCTCGATTTGGCAGTGATTTTGAAGTCCTTTTTGGGAAGACTTTCTATGGCATTTTTATGGAGTTTTCAAAGAGCTTTTACACGGTGAAAATGGAGGTTTTTCACTTGATTTTTTGGAGGAACTGGGAAGAAGAAATGTTTGCTGAAGCGTTCTGTTCTTAAGGAAGAAGAAGATGGGAGTGTGATCCTTTTTTTTGTTTTCTCCGCCCCCCCCCCCCCC
>MU773299.1:47071-60681 GCA_026770625.1 Nicotiana glauca
CCCCACAAGTGCTCTCTGTTTTTCCCCCAAATCCCTTTTTCCCTTCTTTCTCTATTTGATCTATCCTCCCCCTTCTCTTTTTTATGTGTGTTAATATAACTGGTAAGATGAATTGGGGAGCAAGCAAAGCTGGGTCATGTGAGGAGAGTGTGCACTGGATAGAGATAAAAAAAATATGACGTGGGAGAATCTTATGCATGTATGGAGTGAATGAGAAGATATTTCATGGAAAAGGTGTTTGCGGATCAGAATACCAAAAGTATGGGACAAAAAAAAATATATGCAAGGAATATTCCTATTCTGATAACTGTATTTGTGTACGAAAAGGATAAGAAACCTTTTGCCCATGTGAATTTTGTTGCGCAAGTCTGACCATATTTTATAATATGTGCACATATGGTTTGTTTTCTTTTCAATTTTTGATAAAATGCAAGAAAAATTCGTAACGGAAGAGAAGACTAACAAGATAACAAAAAAGATCTCAATTTACAAGAAAAACTAAACAGGAGAGAATTAATTAATCCTACTAAAAAATAAAAAAAAGCCAAGATAAAAACTAATCCTATTTTAAGATCCTAACAAGAATGGGACTATTTTTGTGATTTTATTTTAAAAGATAAACAACTACAAAATAAACTACTACTTCTATCAAGTAAAAATGGTGAGGAAAAATACTAATTACATGAAGATACTATTTTATCAAGATTAGGAGAAAAGATATATTTTTTGTTCATTTTCTTTCTTTTTTTGAAAAATAAAATGGCAAGACTATTTTTTTATTTTTTTCAAAAATAAAACTAACTAGACAAAATATCAACTAGCTAGAGTGAAGTAAAATATTTTTGTACTTTTTTTATAGATAAAATAAAGTAAAGAGAGCGATACTAAACCTAAACTAAATATTTACGGTAACATATAAAAGATCTTGGGGAGGGTCAAAAATTACATCTCTACAGCTGCCCTCTTTGACTGGAAATACAAAGTATTTTCAGACAAAGAACGACTAGACAGGTTTTTTGACCCGACCCTTATTTAAAGAGATCAAAAGCTAAAAGAAAATAGAATATGGCCGAGCCCTGGTATCTGAGCTGTCTACATATCCTTGGATATAAAGGAATCAGGCCACGTGTAGTTCAAAAGTGAATGAGGTGATGGAGTTTGTGAAGAGGATAAGAGAGTCGAGCAAGGTTGCCGTTGAGGTTCTGGTCCACGGTCCCATTATTACATCAAAATCAAAATTGAAAAAGACTAACTAAGCGTATCAGCTAAGAGTTACAAGATTCCTATCTATGAGTCTTCTGAAGCTTGATTTTGAGTCTTGATTGGTTCTTCAAGCGGACCCTGATTTGAATTTTGATGCTTGTTAGCCGCAGGTGTTGGTTCAATCTTCTTCAGCTTTTTCAAATCAAGACGGGACATGCAGAGCTTGTGACTTCAATTATGTCTTGAGCAGACCACATCTTTTCTCCACTTATGCACTTTGGATTCACTTTTTTTTTTCCTTTTATTCTTGATTGAGGCTTTTTTTTGGTTATCTTGGACCCCTGTCGACCCGCATTTTTAGGCGATCTTCTGCTACTTCTAACTTGGATTGAACTCTAAAATGACTTCCCTTGTTCTCTAGAGAGAGCGCGTGATTGCTGAAACTGGATCTGACTTCCTTTGAAACTTGAACTCTTTACCCTTTAAACTTGAACCGTCTTCCTTCGAAACTGCTTTTTCTTGAAACTTGAACGGTCTTTCCTTGTTCTATAGGTGGGCGCCTGATTGCTGAATTTGATCGCTTTCCCTTAAAACTTGAGTTGTTTTCCATTGTTCTCCAGGTGGGCACCTGATTCTACAACAAAACAGACAAAACAAAAGAAATTTTTCTGCCCCAGTTTGCACTAGGAAGATTTGTGAACTATTAGCAAAATTGTAAACCACTTATACTATTGATGCAATGATGAGAGTAAACTAAAGACTAGACTAGGATGTGCGTCACCTAAAAGTGATTGAGCTTGCTAAAAACTATAAACTTAGCTTGATTAAAGTAAGAACTGACCCTATTCTCCGGGCGGGGACCCCTAATTTCAAGAAAACTAAAAATTGACCCTCTTTTTTTCAAACTCCAGACTTCCCTTTTTTTTCCAAATTCAGACTTCCTTTTTTTTTTAAAATTATTATCCTAGGAGAAAATTCATCGGACTAGGTTTTCTATCTTAGGAGAAAGATTCATCAGACTAAGATTTTTTTCCGGTATCTTAGGATAAAGATTCATCAGACTAGGTCTCTTTTTTTTTTGGTATCTTAGGAGAAAGATTCATTAGACTAAGATTTTTATCCTAGGAGAAGATTCATCAGACTAGGTTTCCTATCTTAGGAGAAAATTCATCAGACTAAGATTTTGATCCTAGGAGAAAGTTCATCAGACTAGTCTTCTATCTTAGGAGAAAGATTCATCATACTAAGACGTTTATCCTAGGAGAAAGATTCATCATACTAGGTCTTCTATCTTAGGAGAAAAATTCATCAGATTAAGACGTTTATCGGGAGGAAAATCCATCAGACTAGGACTTTTTATCCTAGGAGGAAAAATATAAAAATCAACGGCAAGATTTTATGCACAATAACAAGATAAATAAGGTAAAGATTTGAGAAACTTCCCTTTGTAATCTCTTCTATTCTTTTCTTTTCCTTCTCTTTTTTTTGTGTTTGTATTTTTCTTCTATTTTTTTCTTTTCTTTTCCCTTCTTTCATTTTTTTCTCTCTTTTTTTGTTTTGGAACCTCTTTCCTTGCACTGCTTTGTTCCCGTTTCAAACAAAGAAAATTTTGTCAGTTTTGAAAGTGATGGTCGATTTGTGGCCTTGAGTGTAAATATCCGACCGGTCGTTTTGAGCCCTAGTGCTTCGTTCTACAGTCTGAGGCCATGAGCAGCTTCATTTTAGGTATTGTAACTTGTTCGCATGGTCGGAAATAGAATTCAGAAAGATCGGAGTTAAATTTAAATGAAAATTCTCATTTCAGAAGCTTAAAGTTGAAAGAATGAACTAGGATTGGATTTTTGAGTAAACGACCTCGGAATTAGGATCTGAAGGTTTCAACAGGTTCGTATGATGATATCAGACTTGGGCGTATGCCCGGTTTGGATTTTGGATAACCCGGGAGCGTTTTGGCGCCTATTGTGGAAGTTAGCATTTTGGAAGAAATTTCTTAAGTTTGGCTTGAAGTGCATTTCAGCGTATCGATGTCCGTTTGGGATTCCAAGACTGGGAGTAGCTCCGTACGGTGATTCTAGAGTTGGGAGCGCGATCGGAAGTGAATTCGGAGGTCCATGGGTTATTTTGAAGCCATTTGGCTAAAGATAGAAATTTGAAGGTTTTTGAGAAGTTTGACCGGAAGTGGACTTTTTGATATCGAGGTCGGAATCCGATTCCGAAAGTTGGAGCAGGTCCGTAATGTCGAATATGACTTGTGTGCAAAATTTGAGGTCAGTCGGACGTGATTTCATAGGTTTAAGCATCAGAAGTAGAAGTTGGAAGTTCTAAAGTTCATAAAGTTTGGATTGGAGGTTGATTCTTGATTTTAATGTTGTTTGATGTGGTTTGAGGCCTCGAACAAGTCCGTAATGTGTTTTGGGATAGGTTGGGGAGATTGGTCGGGGTCCCGGGTGTCACACCTCCTTTTTGCGAAGCTTTACTACACCCCGGGGAAGGGTATAATAAAAAGGAGTTTTTCCAATTGAAGGACAATCGAAACGGGATTTGTTTATTAAGAGATTCAGAGTCGCCACTTGGGAGATTTATGGTGTCCCAAGTCACCNAAGGTGTTAGACACTCCCGATTTCCGTGGTTCTAGCACGGTCGCTCAACTGCTATATTTGGCTAAAATTTAATTTAATACATGTTAAGCCCACAGTGCAATTTTAAAGTTATTTACCGCTTTTTGTCAATTATTATTTTTATTTAAGAAAGTGAACCTCGTTTAAGAAGGTGTTTTCGGATCACGTCACATGAAATGCACCCGGATCCTCGACACATTCATATTCAACGTTTTTGGATTTGGATTTGGGTCGCATAAAATGCACACCCGAATTTAGGAAGGTAATTTTATTAAAATCGCGTCTAAAGAGACTAACACGTTGTTATCTTTTGGGAAGGCCGTAAAATTCGCTAAACGGCTATTTCCATAAATATTTAAAGCGTAAATATTTCTTGGCATTGTTAGTTTAATCAATTTCACAAAATGAGAAGCCTATATTAGAATGACTTCGATTGCAAATATAGTAGTGCTTAAAAATAAAATGTGTCACATGAACACTGCTTCCATATAGTTACCTCAAAACCAAATCGATAGTATGCTTTTAGGTACAATCTTAAAAAATCAATTATCGTGATTGTGTATACGTTCGCGTAACATAATTACAATTTTGATTCTTAAAATTCAAGGTAGGAGTTCGCGCAACCTCAACCAAAATTTTTCTTAAATAAAATAAACAAAGCGTTATTAATAGTGGACACGTTCGCGTGACATGATTTTGACATGCCAAATGGAAGGAGTATACGTACGTGTAACTCAATTCCTTAATTACGAATAATTCAAGTGACTTAAAAGCGGTAAAAAGATAAATGCGCATAGGTCCTAAAAATGAGTAGTTAAATAATTTAAGCCAAGTAATAATCACTAAGCAACCGTGCTAGAACCATGGAATCCGGGGGTGCCTAACACCTTCCCTCGGGTTACCAGAATTCCTTATCTAGAATTTCTGGTTCGCAGACTCTTTAAAAAATAAAACTTCCTCGATCTGGGATTTAAAATAAACCGGTGAATTGGGACACCTTAATTTATTCCAAGTGGAGACTCTGAATAAATAATAATCTTATTTCGAATAATGTCATTTTAATTGGAAAAACTCCCTTATATACTTCCCTCACGGGGTGTGGGGAAAAAAGAGGTGTGACAGCTATGGCGACTCTGCTGGGGACGAGAACCCAGAACTTTTGTTCAGGGTTCAAGAATTCGAGCTTGTTAATGTGATTTTTATTTGGCTTTATTATTGATATTACTGTATTTTTGTGGACTTAATGTGCTAATTGTCCTTTACCGCTTTGATATTACTTGAACTGTATTTAAATGTCTTCTTACGCCACCCATCTGAGTCTTCTGAAAATGGTGCATACGTTCGCGTAGCCCGCTTTTTCTGTAGAAATTTTTCCAAATAGAGCGAGGCTGGGCAAGCGACAAGGCCGGGCAGACTTTAGTGCTCCCGGTACGTCGCCCCCTCCTCGGCCCCAGTTGTCCGCTCGGGTAACCCAAGTCTAGACCAAAACCCCAGGTTTTTAAACTTAGAATAACGCAACCTCATGCCGGATCCCTAGTAGGAACGATTATTTGCATCACGTGCATTTGACTTAGGGGGCTCAACACAGGGGTTGGGCCCGTCTAGGACAGGTGTACCCCAAATATAGACCATCCTGATGCATCCTACGTGCTATGTGAATATTCATTTGTTTCGGCTTGCATGTTGACCGGTTAATAAAGAGAAAAACCAAGAGTGAGGATAGAAAATTTACTCGTTTTCTAAAAATCACGGTATTTGAAAATATCCCGAAACTCTGTCGAATTTTTTTTTTAAAAAAAGAAAAAGATTAATGTATTTCAAAAAAATAGAGTGAGTCAAGTATCATATATTTTTGTGTCAAAACTGCCCGAACTACGCAGGTCTAATTCTCACCGGATGTGAGATACGTAGGCAACCCACATAAGGTTCGGCCTCATTTTTTCAAATAATAAAATAAAAGGTGTTTCAGGGCTTTAGTCAAAACAATAAAGCCGACCCAGCTTCGGTTTGTCTTTAAGTTGTTTCTTACCAGAATAGCCTTAGATTACATTTCAATTATCGAAAGGTTATTTTCGGGAGAAACAAGAAAGTCTGTTTAGAAGGTGTCTTTTCTTAAAAAAAATATATATACTTACCTCGGCCTCAAAATTCATTTGGAATTATGAAGGGGCCACATTTGCAAAAACGGCCATTGTTGCTAACACAACAATAAAAGGGGTCCTTATCCGTTGATTTTAGAGAACTGATTTTTTCAAAAAGATTCTACAAGAGTCAGCCCTAACCTTAAATCTTCATAGGTACAAATGAATACCGTTCAGGAATCATCGCAAACTGTCATAGAAAGGGCTCGGGTACAGCTTCGCATGTGGTGGCGTGATTTGGATGAAGATGGTCAAGTTTGGGTGAGAAAGCAATTGGGTCCTTTGATAGACATCATGCACGTCCAGCCGCGAGAGGATTTGATTAAGGCCTTGGTAACCTTTTGGGATCCCGTTCACAATGTGTTCCGTTTTTCGGATTTTGAGCTAACTCCCACTCTAGAAGAAATTGCTGGGTACATTGACTTTGGCCAAGAGTTAAGAAAGCAGCACCTCATATTTCCCAGAGCTCCCTCAGTACACAAATTCTTCGATCTTTTGAATATTAGCAAGCAAATGAGCAACGACCGTGCAGGCAAAGGGAGTTGTGCGTTCTATTTCTTGTATTTCAGATTTGGACACTCAGCCGGATTTGAAACACATGAGAAGGGTTTGAGTAACAAACAGAACAAAAGCATATGGGAGATTCACCGACGATTTGCTTTCATTGTGGCATTTCTGGGAATCATGGTGTTTCCGAATTCTGAAGGTACAATAGATATTCGTATGGCCAGGATCGCGCAGGTTCTCATCGACAAAAAAGATCACACTCTTGTCCCATTAGTGCTGGCGGACATTTACCGGGCATTAACTTTATGCAAATCTGGGGGTCAGCTTTTCGAAGGCTGCAGCATTCTCCTTCAGATGTGGATGATCGAACACCTTCGCCGTCATCCTAAGTTCCTGAGATATGCTTCAGATGGGAACAATTTCATCAAGAAATATGAGGAAAGGGTTAAAGATTACAAATCACCAGAGGGGTTTGAAGCATGGGTTTCCCATTTGAGAAAATTGAGAGCAGATCAAATTGAATGGACCATAGGGTGGCTCCCAATAACAGAAATCATCTACATGACTACTTCAAAAGGCTACTTAATGTTGATGGGAGCAAGAAGTATACAACCATATGCACCACAAAGAGTTCTGAGACAACTTGGAAGATATCAGGTGATACCTGAGGAGGCAGACCTAAGCACTCAAGTCATTGAACTACATCCGGAGGCAACGATACCCGAGGCTTTAGTGCAAAGAGATTGGCACTGTTGTCGGTATCTAAAAAGTAACACCCTGGTACCAGACCCGACTAAAGGCGAAGTTGATCCCAATTATGCCGCTTGGTTTGAAAGGAGCTTTCATATGTACAATGAACCGGAGATCGAGCCCGAACCTATGAGGTCTGCCAAAAGGCCCCACGTTCAAGCTTTTGATGACAAAATTCAAGAAAGGTTAGCTTGGGGGGGAAAGGAAAAAGAATATCGGGCCACCATCCACGATCTGAGAGAAGAGTTAAGAAATGTCACCTTCAACAATGATTTGCAGGCACAAGAGGCCGAGGGTGAGAGAAGAAGATTGGTTCAAGAAAATGAGGCTCTCAGGGCCCAGGTTCGACAGCTAAAAATAGTAGCTAAGAATCCGGGCCGAAGCAGGAAAGATGAAAGGCTCATTTATAACCTTACTCAAAAGGTGCGTGACTATGAAGATGGCCTCCAGAAAGCTGAGTCTGAACTGGCGAAGGCACAAAAGAGATTGACTAAAAGTGTCGAAGGGCGTGCAACTTTCATTCAACAGATGAAAGAAAGATATGAAAGAGGGGCCGCAGGTTGGGAAACGACAATTGGCAACCTCGAAGGTAAAATAGCTAAACAAGCTGAGAAATTCAAAACCGAGAGGGAACATTGTTACGCCATGATGGACCGATTGGAAGAAGATCTGCATCACTTGCAAGAGCAAAATCACATTGCCACCCAGGTCTTAGAGGCTAGATCCCAACATATCGATCGCCTACTGCGAGAAAAGGGCATTATAATAGATAGGGTCAAAAGGATTGCTAACTACATCGCAATGAAGTGCAGAGCGTGTGAAGATATGACAAGATGCATGTTTTTCTCCACGGTAATGATCTTCGTCCGAAAGATAATGGAAGAACTCCATCGGCTCCAAGATGACATAGCAAGTAGGCCCGCTGCAAGGCCAAGAGGTGTTCCAAGGGCAGGGTTGGAGGCATTGATGTTTTATTGATTGTATTTCCTTTTTGAGTTAGTATTTTCATTTATTAGAACGTATGTTTCGAGTCTGTTTTTTAAAATTCCTAGAAAAGGCATGCCCCGAGCCTTAGAGTTTTAGAAAAATATATTTTTAGGTCTTTTTGTAATTCAGTATTAATAAAAATTTGAAAACCCCAAAAATCGCTCTTTTGTTTTTCGCATTTACCTTTTGAACTACGTAATAGTCTGATTCATGCGGCGTCATGATACGTAGGCAATCCTCATCGGATGCGATCATAGCCATAATTAATCTATAAAAAAAAAGAGAAAAAAAAGAAGGATACCAAAATATTTTGAGCTTCTTCTTCTTATTTGATTTGGGTTTCAAATATGGTATTTGATGGAGCCGAGGGTGTTTCAAACTCACCGTTGTAGTAGATCGTCGTTCGAGTTTTCGGATTCGAGTTCACGAGTCTTGTTCGATTATTGTCGTTATTTTCTCGTTCGAATTTTAGAGTCAAAGCCGTGTACTTGCTGATTTGTGTACAGAGAAAGGATTGCTTAATAGTTTTGTAGATGCAGATTTTAATAACATGACATGCTTGCGGACTTCATGCCCAGATCCTAAAACTCTGTCAGATTTCAAAATAAGAAATGAAGAAGCACAATGTTTTGAAGATAAGGCTTGTAAGAAAATAAATAAAGAATTGAAATGAAAATGAGATTTTCTCTCTTCGGATCATTGTTGAAGCTGGGATCACTGATGAAGATTGAGTCAAGACCCGATTGAAATATTATCTTTGATTGATGGAAAGTGATTGGTCGGAGGCTACCATGGGCAGTTGTACAATAAATAATGGCCCATGCTTACAACAAGAAAGTATGTCCCAAGAAATTTGAACTGGGGCAACTCATCCTGAGACACATTCTCCCGCACCATGAAGAAGCTAAGGAAAAATTTGCTCCAAATTGCAAAAGTCCATACATTGTAACAAGAGTATTGCCAAATGAAGCGTTGTATTTGGGAGACATCGAAGGAAATATCTCCGAGACAATTGTCAATGTGGATGCAGTCAAAATGTACTGTGTTCGATCCCTTATGCAACATTAATGTTCTCTGATTGGGATGACGAAGGCTTTCATTCTTGCTATCCAAACACCGTTAACCCTTTTGCCAACCCTTTGAGCCGGTTACTTTTCTTTAATTACCCTCTTTGTAACCTGAAGGTGATATTGAAAAATAAAAAAGAAGAAAGAAAAAAAAGGAGAAGAAGAAGAAAAAGAGAAGACAAAGGAAAAAAAAAACAAAAAAAAACAGAAAAACAAAAAAAAATCAAAACGTTCGACTTGATTCCGAAAGGATATGTAGGCAGCCTCTCTCTGAGGTTCAGTCATACCAAAATAAAAATTTAAATTCCCCAAAAGGTGAAACTGGGGCACATATTATAATGTTTCGGCAATGGTTTTGCCTGAAAGGTTCCAAAGTTTTAATTCAATCCAAATTCTTTTTACCCAAATCCTTTCAAGTCCTTGCGATCAATTGGCGAGAATGTTCAAGAATTGGAGGATACGGTTGCTTGGATCAGATGCAACCAAATGAGAGAGTCCTATTGGTGAAAACCCTAATGGGCACTGTAGGGCGATGGTGAGTAGAGAAAATAAAAATAAAAGAGTCTTATTAGTGAAAACCCGCAAAGGGAACTACAAGACGATGGCGAGAAGAGAAATGAGAGAGATCAGCGGCAAAACAGTATCCCACCCCCCTGTCTTCGTCTCTTTCACACAACCTTCTTCATTCACACCCCTCACCAGAACATCGACCACCAAGAGGGAAATAGTGATTGATTGCTTGGTATTTTTCCGCCGAAGTGTCTTTGAAATTGTGTTGCAAAAGCTATTTTTCACGCCATGGTTCGTTCGTTGTACTAAACAGTTGGATTGATTTAAGAGATTCAATACATAATGCAATTTCAAACTTCTTTTATTTTCCATTTTTAGGTCAGTTTTCGTTTTCTAGCATTTTGGTAATACTACTGCATTGATGGATCTTCTCTTAGCCATATTTTTGGTTTGTTATTGATTTTGCATCTCTATATTTTTTTTTTTGACATAAAATATTTTTATCATCTTTGGTTAGTTAGAAACGTGAGTTCAAGTTGAGTCCTTTCTAATTTATTTGAAGGTTACTGAAGAAGTACATGGTTTTCCTTTGATTTTAAAACTCATTATTTAAAAAAGTAAACAATAAAGACTATGAAAATGGTTAGCTAAAGTTGAAAAGTATTGTTATTTGTTGAGATATGTCATTGTTTTCTTTTGACGTGTTTTAACAATGTGTTGTGTGTAGTTTGTCAAAATTAGTGTCTTTATTTGTCAAAATATGTGTTGTATCGTATATCTGATTGTAAAATTGCCATGTTTCATATTATTAAATCATATGAATATTCTTTTGATATTTTGTCAATAAAGAATTTTATATCTTTTGATCTTTTCTATTTTAGTTTTACCTGAATCTATGTCAAGCAATTTTGATATGCTTTTTCTGCACATATTGGAGCAAATGTTCATATTAACAGTAATTTACGGCAAATATATCCACAATAATTCTTGCTATTGAAGATGTTTTTCTGCAATAATATTTTATCCATCACCTGTGGCCCTCGCATAAATTATTAATTTAGTATTAAATAATCCTAAACAATCGTGGTTTGCTTTAGGCTGATTTAGATTAGTATTGCGATTATGTATACGTTCGCGTAACATAATTGCAAATTTAACCTTAAAAGAAAAGACTCGAGGGATGAGTTCACGCAACTTCGACCAAACTTTCTTAATAAATAAACAAAGCGCTATTAATTGTGGACACGTTCGCGTGACATGATTTTGACGCGCCAAAAGGAAGGAGTATACGTACGCGTAACTCGATTCCTTAATTACGAATAATTCAAGTGACTTAAAAGCGGTAAAAAGATAAATGCACATAGGTCTTAAAAATGAGTAGTTAAATAATTTAAGCCAAGTAATAATCACTAAGTGACCGTACTAGAACCACGGAATCCGGGGGTGCCTAACACCTTCCCTCGGGTTAACAGAATTCCTTATCTAGAATTTCTGGTTCGCAGACTCTTTAAAAAATAAAACTTCCTCGATTTGGGATTTAAAATAAACCGGTGACTTGGGACACCTTAATTTATTCCAAGTGGCGACTTTGAATAAATAATAATCTTATTTCGAATAACGTCACTTCAATTGGAAAAACTCTTCTAACTCAACCTCATAATAGGATTGGTTGGAGAAAAAAAGAGGTGTGACAGCCATGGCAACTTCAACAATTATTCGGAGAGAGGGAATCTCAACTTCAGCAGGTATGACCGCTTCAGTGCCATAAACTAACAAGTAGGGTGTTGCACCAACTGATGTACAGATAGTTGTTCGATATCCCAAAAGAGCAAAAGGCAATTTCTCGTGCCATTGTCTAGACCCTTGGACAATCTTCCTAAGAATCTTCTTGATGTTCTTATTTGCAGCTTCAACAACTCCATTAGCTTTGGGTCGATAAGGAGTAGAATGGCGATGCTCAATTTTAAATTGTTCACATACCTCCTTCATCAGATGACTATTCAAATTAGCGGCATTATCTGTAATAATGGTTTTTGGAATACCAAAACGACAGATGATGTTGGAGTGAACAAAGTCTACTACTGCTTTCTTGGTAACTGCTTTCAATGTAATAGCTTCCACCCATTTGGTGAAGTAATCAATTGCAACCAAGATGAATTTGTGCCCATTTGAAGCTTTTGGCTCAATTGGGCCGATGACGTCCATTCCCCAAGAAACAAAAGGCCAAGGAGCTGACATAGGATACAAATCTGAAGGAGGTGAGTGAATCAAATCACTGTGAATCTGACACTGGTGGCATTTGCGAACAAAACGAAAGCAATCTCGCTCCATAGTAAGCCAATAATATCCTGCCCGAAGGATCTTCTTTGCTAGAACATATCCATTCATATGCGGGCCACAAACTCCCGAATGCACCTCATTCAAAATCATTTAAGCATATTTGGCATCCACACATCTCAATTAATTTAAATCTGGGGTTCTTTTGTATAGGATTTCCCCACTCAAAAAGAAACCATTAGAGAGTCGCCTAATAGTTCTCTTTTGATCCCTATTAGCATGTTCAGGATATTCTCTTGTTTTCAGAAATTGTTTAATATCACGGTACCATGGTTCACCATCTATTTCTTCTTCAATTGTATTGCAATAACCATGTTGATCCCGAATTTGAATTTCTAATGGGTCAATGTGAGTATTACCCGGATATGGAAGCATTGAGGCCAGGGTGGCCAAGGCATCAGCTAATTCATTGTGAAACCTGGGAATGTATCTGAACTCGATGGACTTGAATCTCTTGCTAAGATCTTCCACACATTGTTTATATGGAATGAGCTTGATGTCTCGAGTCTCCCAATCACCTTGAGCCTGCCGAATAAGCAAATCTGAATCTCCCATCACCAACAGCTCATGCACATTTAGGTTTATTGCCATGTTCAAACCCATGATACAAGCTTCATATTCTGCCGTGTTGTTTGTACAGAAGAAACGAAGTCGTGCTGTGGCAGGGTAATTTTGCCCAGTAGGTGATACGAGAATTGCCCCAATCCCTACGCCTTTAATGTTGACAGCCCCATAAAAGTATAGTTTCCAAATTTGACTGTCATCTTGAACTGCTTCTTCAACTAAATTAACCTCTTCATCTGGGAAGTATGTGTTCAAAGATTCATACTCATCATCCACAGGGTTTTCTGACAGATTATCAGCCAAAGCTTGTGCCTTCATAGCAGTGCGAGTGACATAAACAATATCAAACTCTGTGAGCAAGATTTGCCACTTTGCCAATCTGCCAGTTGGCATCGGCTTCTGAAAAATGTACTTCAGGGGATTCATTCGGGATATGAGGTAAGTTGTATATGCCAAAGATAATGCCTAAGCTTCCGAGCGACCCAAGTTAAGGCACACCATGTCCTTTCCAAAAGTGTGTATTTGGCCTCAGAAGTGGTAAACTTTTTGCTCAAATAATATATTGCTTGTTCTTTTTTGCCCGTGGCATCATGTTGACCCAGCACACAACCAAAAGAACTATCCGTTACTAACAGATATAAAAATAGAGGCCTACCAGGTTCTTGCGGGACCAAAATAGGAGGATTTGACAAATATTCCTTGATCTTATCAAAAGCTTCTTGACACTCATCTGTCCACTGGATAGCGGCGTTCTTTTTCAACAACTTGAAAATAGGCTCACATGTGGTTGTAAGTTGTGCAATGAACCTGCTAATGTAGTTCAACCTCCAGAGCAAACTCATGACTTCTTCTTTATTCTTCGGGGGAGGCAGCTCTCGAATGGTCTTTATCTTGGAGGGATCTAACTCAATGCCTCTTCGACTAAC
>MU773311.1:2528-38481 GCA_026770625.1 Nicotiana glauca
AGCGTATTTTGTTAAGTTATTAGTTTTAACTAAACCCTAGTTAGGATTAGTGTAAAATTTGAATTTTTTTGCTTTCTTCTATGTTTGCCATTGTTGTAGTTGATGTTTATGAGGTTTATTTAGTGATAAATTGCTTGGGTCTCCATTATTTTATAATTGTGAAGTGGTGTTGGTGGCTTGGAGGCCTAAACAATATTTTTGTGGTTTAGTATAGTATTGGGTCATGTGATAGCTGAAATTTTGTTATTGTGTTGTATATTTTTGGGGTGTTTTTAATCCCAACCTAGGTTTGGGGTGCTGTAATTAATGGTTGATGATGTGTAGTTGATGGGTGGTATGGTTGTAGTTGATGTATGGTGGTGTTGTATTTCATGTGTAACATTGAAAGGAGTAAGTGTGGGGTGTATTATGCCAGAAGCGGTAAGAAAAATAGTGGAGCTATTATGAAGGATATTATGAATGAATTGAGGGAAAGATTTTGGTGCCATCGAGTGGTGAAGTCTGAGTACCTATCCGATTGGCACTAGTTAAAGCACATTTGATGTTTATGTTAATTCCGTGCAGGTCACGTGGCTCCTAAAAAACACAGGCGATCTAGCGGTCCATCCCAACGACCTACTTATGATGAGTCCAGGTTCCAATTGGAACTGGCGGAGGACGACTTCAACGCCAAGGCTACAAAGGCCTTCCTCTATGAGATCCCGATTGATCAGGTAGCCCTCCGAGCCGAAAAATTGGAGATGTATGAAGAAATATGGAGGCGGGAAATGGAATTCCTATTTAACGACCCTGCCCCAGTTAACAAGATGCTGGTTCGAGAATTTTACGCTAACTGCCCATTGCACTTGGGTAGGGAGGTGATTGTTCGGGGCACGGTGGTCAGTGCAACAGTTCCAACAATTCGCCAGGTGTTGCGCCTGCCTCCATTCACCAGTGACGTCGACTATTACCATGACAAGCCAGGGGTGACATCGGAGGTCATGACGGATGTACTTTGCACAAGGGGGCGACCCATTTGGATACGTGACCAAATAACCCTCAACTCTTAACTCTTTCACACACTTGGCCAAGTGTTGGTTGACTGTTATATGCAGCAGGTTCCTGCCATCCAGCAATACAACGGACATGAACTTCAATCGGGCACTGTTGACTTGGTGCTTTGTGACAAGGAAGGATTTTGATGCGGCCCAGATTATTGGTGATGAAATGGTCATACGGGGACCGCTACTGACAAAGGGATTCTATTACCCTTCCTTAGTGACCACACTGTGCTTGCTGAGAAATACACCCACCAATCCTGCCGATGGAGATTTGCCATCCAAAGCAGTATTCAAGGCTTCTTCCATCAGAGTGGGACGGGGAATAAAGACCACAATTGAGATAGATGACGAAGATGATGATCCAGTCCCTCTTGCCCCATCCAGGAGGTCAGTTGACAGTGTCGGACCATCTAGATACACTCATTCTAGGACTGGCATATCCAGATCACAGTCCACCAGGCCTATGCTGTGGTAGATGGAAGAAGAGGTTGCGGATCTCTGCACCTCAGTGGATGGATTACACACAAGGATGGATACTATGTCCCAGAGGCAATCAAGGTATGAGAGTCGGTTCATGGCTTGGTTCCGTGCATTGGGGAGAGCCTGCCATGTCGACCCCAGCACTGTCTCTGACTCTGACTGAGTCTCAGGGAAGTCTTCTAACCCTTCTGCTCTTTACTTTAGTTATATGGGGACATGCCATGATTTTAAGTGTGGGGTGGGAGACTTGCTCTGTTTGTATGTTGTATTATATATAGCTGTAATGTAGTGTAGCGTTAGCATTGTATATATTTGATTAGGTCTATATTAGGATTAGCTGACTTGGCCCAACTACGGACACTTGTCGACGGGTCTCTTGAGGGTCAAAGTCGGAACTAATTATAAAAAATAAAAATAAAAAGTTAGAGTACTCTTCCTAATGACGGACTATTTGGACAGTACTCTTGAGGGAAGTAGTCCATGTAGAATTTCTTTTTATTTCCTTTTCTCTTTTAGGTAGTGTAGAATTTCTTTTTATTTCCTTTTCTTTTTTAGGTAGTGCAGTACCTCCCCCTTGGTTTTTCTTTTGACCACGGTTCTTTTCCAAGGGTTTTTCTTGAACCGAGTTAGGTAGATTTTTCTTTTTGTAGTTTTAGGATTAGATGGGTGAAGGTCAGAATGTAACCCCAAATGTGCACACTTGCAAATAACTAAAAAGTACTTGAGAGTGTGATGTCTAAGCTTGTTTATGGACTCATAATATATGCCTTAATTTTGCACATCTTGTCTTGCTTGAACACTCATACCGTATGATCGTGTTGATGAACTGATTCAGAATGAGTTACATGCTAAGTGTGTGTGAGTTGTTACTTGCATCCTATGCTTGCATATGATACCTAGAACTTGCCCTGTGTGTTTGCAAAGCGAAATAGAAGTCGTTTGGTTTTAGAGATGATTGAGGCATTTCTTTGTGCAACCCTTTATACTTGAGAATCCACCTGTGCATATTACCATAGTTAACCCCTTTGAGCCTGAAGCCTGTTCTTTGATAACCCTATAATGATCTAAATCGCTGGGTTTGAATAAGCTAATTGTTTGAACCTTTACTTCCTAGAAGCACTTGAATCACTAAAGAATATACAAAAGTCAAAGTGTGGGGTAGTAGGGAGTTAGTGAAACAAGGGAATCAAGAATGAAGGTTTAATTGGTGAACTGACATTGTACAATAAATCCATAATCTAAAAAAAAAAAAAAAGAAGAAGAAGCCAGTTGTACCTAAAGAAAAGTGGGGGTTACAAGTGAAATAAAATGTGGAATAATGATTGGGTTGAGCATAAAGGTGAAATAAAAGGAAGTGTGTATTAAAAGTGCTTAGGGAGGTTAGTCACTATATCCAAATATATCCTACCCGTCCCTTAGCCTACATTACAACCTATAAAGACCTCTTGATCTTTGACTGAATGGCTCGATTAGTAGAGTATTACACTAGGGGCAAGCTTATGGTGTGTCTGTGTGGCATGTGAATGCTTTTTGCTGAGAGTGAGTGAATTCTTTCTATATATGGTTCCTTGTTGTTGAATTTTATGTGTGTGGAACTTACCTCAGATTTTGTTTATGTGAGGGCATGTGACTCAGGAAGAAAAAGTGAGTCTTCACTTCTGTGAGAGTAATTAGAGTGAGTACAAGTATGTCTTGGCATGAGAGTCTGCATTTGAGACATGATTGTGCACTACTTAGGTTGATCATTGATAATAGTGGGTGTGACATAAATTGGGGCAATGCATTAAACAGTTAGGCCTAGAAGTGTGGTTTAGTTTGCTCGAGGACGAGCAAAGATTTAAGTGTGGGATGTTTATAATAGGTGAATTTAACTATAATCATACCTTAAATAATCACCTTCTTGTGTAGTTTTAATGCTAAACGTGATAACAAAATGCTCTTATTAGCGTTTTTTATGGTTTGCAGGTGATAAATGTATAAGGGAGGTAAGGAGCAATTTTGGAGTCAAAAGTTGGAGAAAAGAGGCCAAATGAGTAAATTCCCAATGAAGCTACGCCCTGCCAGCCCTCAGGATTCAGAAAAGACGTTTGGCCGCGGTTCTACCGCGACCGCGGCAGAACCGCGGTGGAAGGCAACTTCAGAAGTTGAGAAGTTCAGAGAGGGTGATTGGCCACGGTTCTACCACGACCGCGGCAGAACCGCAGCAGGCGCAGAAACTTCAGGGGTCAAAGTGTCAAATATGGAATTTTTAGACCTAAACCCTATTTAAAACATTAGACTTCGCCCAAAAGAGGCATGTATTGATTTTTAGGTTATCTTGGCAAGGGAAACTATTGTGAGAGAATACTCCAAATATCTTTCTTCTTTTCTTTTGATTTTTATGATTAATTCTATCTTAGTTTATTTACCCATAGTCATGAGTAGCTAAATTCCTTGTCTAAGGTTTTGATGGAACCTATTGGGTGATGAACTTCTTGTTTATGTGAATAAAAATTGCTAGTTTAATCTCTATTTGTTCAACTTCGTATTTGTTGTAGTTAATTGACAGGATCCTCAATTAGCTATGCCTATTTAGTGTGCATAACTTGGAAAAGAGTGCATATTTAGGTTATTGTTGAACAACACCACTCCTAGATTATTAGAGGAATCTATAATTGTGGGTTTAAAGGCGGGATTAGGGATAACGAAGCCTTAAGTTTAATCTAAAGTGAATCGTGCTAAATAAAATAAGCTAGTGTATCTCGGGAGAGTGCAATAGTAAATTACTGTGATTACTCGGGAGAGATTTACGGTAAGATTAGCATTCATGATTGATAGAGATGTGTTGATAAATTTGTATGAGCATAAATAGAAGGGAATCAATCAATAGGGGAAATCATTGCCTTAGCTTTTTCTCATTATTGTCTACAACCTTATTAGTTTAATTTACATCTGTCTAGTTAATTGCAAGCGTAGTTGATAAAGAACATTCAACTGAGATTTAAATATTTGGGAAGCTGGTTCTTGAAGAATTAGTGGATTTGAAGATAGTGGTTGATAGGTTAACTCTCTATGGATTCGACCCTGGGCATAATACTCGGGTAATATTTGCAACGTCCGCAGAGTCCTTTTTATAAGGCATAGTTGGGCGTGATCATTACCCCTTCCTTTGCTGGTAGATCAGCTACCCTATTACAACAACAATCCAGTATAATTCTACTGAGTGGGGTCTGGGGAGAGTAGTGTGTACGCAGATCTTACCTCTACCCTGGGGTGAGAGGCTGTTTCCAAATACCCTCGGCATCCTTCCCTCCAATAACTTCCCACCTTGCTCTTGGGGAGACTCGAACTCACAACCTCTTGGTTGGAAGTGGATGGTATTTACCATCAGAGTAACTCCTCTTGTCAGATCAGCTACCCTATTGTGCTCCCTATATCTGTGTTTCACCACTATTCTTCCCATATTTTGGATCAACAACCTACGTTCAGAGATAATAGAGTTAAAAGCATTATTCCCCACTTTAAGCATTTTTATAACCTCCATAGAGTCGATGGCTATTTTCAGTTGTGTTCGGCCTGTTTGCTCTGCAATTTGCAATCCCTGAAGTAGGGCAATTAGCTCAGCAGCCTGAGTATTAGTTGTGTGTGGCAGACATTTTATGTAGCCTAGGATCCAGTACCAACTAGAGATTCTAATGAAACCGCCATTCCTCCTTTCCTTGGGTTGCTTAGTGCAGCCCTATCAGTGTTGAGTTTGTATTGACCCCTTAGTGGGGGATCCCACTTACCCAAATAACCACCTCTTTTCGCATTGTATTTCCTGTTGATATAGTATGATATTCTGTGACTTTCGCTATAACATTCGGGACGAAGGTGTGGTTTTTTTTAAGAGGTTATGGTTCCTAGTTAACCATATATGCCAGAAACAAAATGGGAAGATAGCTTCTCAAGACATATTATTATTGAAGGGCTTCTTCCTAAGGTTGGTCCATGTGTTGGACCAAGATTGGTTTGTGAAGGTATGGTTATATTGTGGATGCACAATTGTGCTTTGAGCGGTGAGGTTGCACCAGAATAACTAAGCATTGAGACAGTCAAAGAAGATGTGGGGAGTTGTTTCGAGAGTAAAAGAGCAAAAGCAGCACCAAGGGTTGCAATTGACACAAATTTTCTAAAGATAGCTCCAGTTTGAAGCCTTTGATGATACATGCCACATAAAAGTCTTGATCTTGTTGGGTACTTTCAATTTCCAAACCAGTTGTAGCTAATGTTGTCCCTATCTGTTGTAGGGCCTGTTTTCATGGTAAGGAACGTTAGGCTGATTTAGTGATAAAGGTGTCATTGCTGGTTAGGCCCCAGATCATCTTGTCCTCCTTTATAGAATTATTGTTAGTATTTAATTTTTACCTCATATTTTTTAATTGTATATATACACTTTCGAAATAGTATATGTGCATCATCATTTAGTTTATAAATCTAGACATGCATCTACCGTACTTTTCCATAATTTTTAGAGCTTTAAATTAATTATTCTGCATTTTAATTACTTGAATAATTATTAATTATTTTTTCAAATTATTTTGTGATGACTTAATTATTAAATTACTATTGTGCATCCTCATATATGTTTCGTAATATTTTTATTTTATTTGGTATAATTATATATGTATTTTTAAGCTATTTACCTAATTTTGTAATAATAGCCTATATTCATGTATAATTGCTTTTATCTATACTATTTGTGTCAAATAGCCTACTATATTTTATAATATTAAATTATTATTGTTAATCATTGTATTGCATAAATAATATTTTTATATATTTATTTATTTATATATTATTTTGTTAAATTTTGTGTATTTAAATAATAGCCCATTTTTAAAAATCAAATTCGGACCTAAAACTACCCAAAATCACCCTATACCCCAGCCCAATACCCCACCCCAAACCAAACGACCCCTAACCCATAGCCCAGTCGGTACCTGTTTCTTTAACTCGTCCCATTTTAAATTCCTGATCGTTGATCTCCATGATCAAGAGCCTACAATTAACCTACCATTTTATTACCCAATCCCAAACCCTAGTTCCCCATTCCCTCTTCACCCGCCGCCCTTGAATCTCTCAACCTCCCCTTTTCTCTCTGTCAAACCCTAGCCGCTGTAACCCCTAATCCTCTTCTATTCCGGCTCATACATGGAATCAATCCATGATGTACTTACCTATTTGTGATATTCTATCATTAAATGCATGTTTCTGGCATCACTTAGTTCTTGCGCTATTTTTGGCAAGATCTACCTCTAAAGGACGGGCTGATTTACTTTGATTCTGTGATGATCTGGACGATCTCTCATCTTTATACATGCTATATTAAACGGTCCTTGCATTTTTTCTATGATTCAAGGTGTCAGTCTCAACTAGGGTTTGAGATTTTCCCTTATTCTTTACTGGTTTCTGATTGATATCTTCTCTTTCTTGTGTTTGACTAGTATTTTCCTTATTTTTTTTGCTTAACCCGCTGTATTTTCCCTATTTTTGATTTTACTTACCTTAAAACGAACTCTAATTGATTTTCATATGCCATTTTCCTTATTCTTTGTTGAACTTGTTGTATTTCCTTATTTTGAGTACTACATGATTCTCGCATGTCACTTTTTGTCCCTTGTTTAAATCATTGAACTTCCTTATATTATGTGTTAGATGTCCTAAAATTGATTCTGATTTATTCTAGTACATCTTTCCCTATTTGTGTTTGAATAATTTATTTTTGTGTTTCCTTGTTTGCTTTCTACTAAATAAATCCCTCTCAGAAGAGATTTTGAGAGCCTGAACTCTGACTATTGTTTCCCACTACTCTCTCATTCACTCACTGTTACTTACAAACTCGTTGAAACTATGGAATAACCTCCTCCGGTGCAAGCACTGGTCGGAGCCTATTCTCGTGGCTTTTGTGAATTTTGAAGCATCGAGAATTTTGGATTTTTGCTTCTACACGCTGCACTCTTTTATTCTTGCTACTGATTAGTGTTTAAACTCTCATAATGTTTAAAATTCTTTCCTGCATATGTATCTAAATTTTGATTCAACTGTGATGGTGTTCTTTGATGTCATTCTATGACACATGAGAATAGTCTATTGTAATTTGTATTTTGTGATCTCTCATCTCTAGACCTGTAGCATCTTACATGTTAATTTTGGGGTTCCAATATTGTGGTTGTATGAGTTTCTGCATATTATGATTAACTAATGCTCTCTATGATACCTGATCTTGTTTGTATTATACTGTTAATCCTAAGTTTGGTATAATCTGATCCTCTGAGTTCCAAATTGGTTGCATCACTTAGTTTTATTAGTCTAATGCCTTGCCTGTTAACTTTGGAGTCCTAGATTCTTTATCTTTTGTCATATGCTACCGTGATAACATGCTAGTTTATGTTCATTATGTGATTATCCTGTAAGTTTGCAAATGCTTTTTCAAAACCTATTACTTTAGTATTATTTTCACAAGTGTTTCCTGTCATAAGTTTAATTATGGGGCTGGCCGAAGCCAAAGCCCTTCCCCCCTAAGTCTCCTCTATCAACCTCTCTAGTGTGAGCACTACCTGGGTTCTTGAAGCCCTTGGGAACTCTGATGCACCAGGGTCCAAGGTTCTTTGCCACTTTTCCTAATTTCTCAACTATGCACTCTTTTAGACCTACTAGACAAGCCAATGTGCTTGTGAAAATGATTGTATTTCTGTGACCATTGATAAGCTCTGGCTATTGGGTTTTGGCTATTCTCTATGTAAATGAAGATCATTTTCTGGGTTTACTTTGCTATGACTTCTGGGTTATGTTGAAGTCTATTGGATATGATGTAAAAGGCGCAGCAAGGCCGGGTATTTAGTTGTGTATTTGGGCATGCTATAGGCCGATCTATTGCCATGTAATATTACTATTTCACTTGTTAATCTGGATCTGTAATAATACTTTGTATAAACAATTGGGGTGTTAGTGAAAGGGAATGGGTAAAATCCTAAATCTATATGCCATGGGTTGATCATGCCTATAGGACTTTAAAATATGTTTGCTATACGCGTTGTTCGATTACATGAGCCCTATAGAAATCATGATATTAGGAGAAATACACACAACTTACTTGTTTACTATTCAGACACTATGTCTAGTGTTGCGTGGTTATAGATAACATGAAGTGAGCAGTTTGCATGACTACTCAGTTATTCACTAGAAAGCATGCATGTAGGATGTATAATATCTGCTTTGTCAATTTAGAAACCATGCCTATAGGAAATCACATATTTCACTCCACTTGACTAATACCTGCACATTATTCAAAAGCATGATAGTTGGACCAAATATTTTACCTGCTCTTAGTCTTCTTCTGTCCAATTATAAGATACCATGCCTATAGGGAATGAATGCTAATAACACCCCCTTCAATCTGCACCATGCTTAATGTGTATAATGGTTATAGGATTTTAATTACTTTAATTCGATGTTGCCTCATACTGTCCATCTAGAAAATATGCCTATAGGAGCTAAAGATGTATAAAATCAGCTCAAACTGTCAACCTCTAGAAATCATGCCTTTAGGAGCTAAATATGTATAAAATTAGCTCAAACTGTCAACCTCTAGAAAGCATGCCTATATGAGCAGATTAAGTAATTCAGAATATCTTCCATGGTTATCACTGTCAACTACTGCACCAAGATATCATGTCTATAGGTTTGAACACTTATAATCTGTAATTTTGGTAATCAGTACGCAATACCAAATTCCCTAAAATATATAGTTATTCGAAAAACATGCTTCTAAAATAGCACCTCGTATATGAAACTGCCTGCGTGTTTGAATTCCAAGGTCATATAGAAAGCATGCATATTGGGTTTAATGATTTTAACTCGCCTCAATTCTAAAACTGTCAAACGCCTAATTTGTTTGTGTGCATTTGTTTATTGTGTGTGGAGGCTAACTTGAGCCCTTAATTGCCTTTATATGAATTCCAACTTATTTTTGTATGTCACCTAGTTTTATCATTTTGAGAAGCCTAAGTAGAGTCTAGAACTACCCAAATAGAGGTCCAAAGCCTCCTAGATCGTAGGCATGGGACGAATAGCACATGCATAAGGTACGAGTTATAATTGAATTTGTACGGTTTAGGTAACAACTTAAAGATAGTAATCAGATAGAAGGAGATGATAGTCTGTGCCCACTGAATAATACGAGTAACACCCCCTCTGGAGGGAGTTACGAAGTATTATTTATGTTGCACGGGGTTATCCTTTAGGATTAAAAACTTAGGACCCCGAAAGGTCATATCTCCAAGTGGCCTCGCTACAATGCACGATCCTATTCAAACACTGTTACACATGAAACACCTCAAGTCACTATGCTCAAAATTGACAGCCACGCACAATTTGATGTCTGGAACCAAAGCAATTCATTACACCTATGGTAAAACAAATAACATACGCCACATAACCCGATAGGTCATAACCAATACTCCATTTACCGAGCAACACCCAATTACTCTTCCCGCTCGATTTTCACTATAAATCCCCAATAGAACCGCACCACATGTGCCCATAACCAACAAATTATAATGTCTCACGACACCGAAAAGCAACTCAGGCTAAACATGAATCCACACCGGCCTACCAACGAACTCATTACCAAGAAAGCCTGAAGCTGCTCCTTCCACTACTATAACTCCTGTTGGAGCCGTACGATACGGTGCCCAGCACCAAATCAATATCGAAATCCACAACCTCGCCCGGCGACATGCCCGGCCACAAGAAACGCATCTGAAAAGTCCCTCAACACCGGAATGGAACCAATGGTAGAAACCTCTACACTGGTATCCATCACGAAGGCCCAATTAAGAAAAACAATCCTTGCCAACCGTCCGTTGAGTCTTTGAAATATAAACCACTCTGCAGGAGCATAATCCAATGCACCTCGCCACTCAACCCGTTGGCATTTCCGGCATAGCCCATAGCGCAATAGTTCAGAGTTACCCATCTCTAAGACAACCAGTCTGAATTCCAATATCACATTTGAAATCTAACATACCAGCAAATAAAGATCCACTCGAGCCTCCAAATCCCGATAGTTGCTAACAGTGTCGATACATACGATCTACAACCACATCATAACATGTGTATGAGAACTTCTGTCTCCACATATCCATTCCCAATTTCGCCGTCCGAACACATGCATACCTTTAATACCCAATCAGTCCACGATAGATACTCTAAAAAATTTCCCTGTGCCACCAAGCAAACCCGAATACCACTAGTCGATCCAACAAGAAAGTGCCGCAATACTACCGAAGTATCATCAGTTTAATCACATCTGAGACATATACTCTCGTCAAATCACTTCCAAGTAGCAGTATCATATCCTTGATTATCTGAGGCTACTCGTTGCCTAGGAGTTTTATAAACTTTCTTTCAGAACTGAAATGAAACCTCGTACACGCAAATCTCAATCCTCCACAACATACCGCATATACCATACTATCCAAGGATAGCAAGAAAACTTTTATCTCCCTTCCGAGCCACAGACATCTACTCACTCAACTAGTCAAGAACTTCCATTGATCCCATCTAAAAGAAAAATCATTACACATTCCATGTCTCTCATATTCGTAGAAAATGCACCTCTTCAACCACAGTAGAAATCAACAAGAACTCTCTAAATTCCGTTTGCATAAATTAAACTGCCAGGATGGAATCCTTCTAACTCGACCAAGCTAAGCAAGCCATCAAAACCCAAGAGCATTGCTGCAAAATACTTGTAAGGGCTCATTACCTCGAACACATGCAAAGAATTAATCATATCCTTACCATACCAATTCTATTTACTATCAAGCTATGCCGTCTATCTAATTTCTCTTCTGATTCATCATCAACTTGATATTCCCCCGTGCTGTAGCACCACAGTTCCTCAACCCAAGCTCACTATACAAGACCCAAGCACAAGACCACACTGTCTAAGACCCATAAGCCACTGAGCACTCTCTCAAATGTTCCCAGAAACACCACATTCCAGAATACTTTACTCTAAAGAACTTCCTGAAAATCTAAATTCGTTACCTTTACTTTCCAGATACTGATACATAGGGTCCCATAATTAACATAAAAAATACCACAAGTCTTGACATTTTCCAATGAAAACACAGTCTCTAACCACATACACAACCTTAAGACACCTGATCGTTACATGTAGAAGCTTGCACATTAAAATCATTCTTGAGAGTCATTTACTTCTTATTCGAACAATAATTTTACCGGATCAAACGAACATAACCACCCGTGCCTCATTAGCACTCTGACACCGCAGGATATGACCTCGTCCCAATACAAACAAACATCTTCCTACTCCATGCATCGAGCTTTCTTTACCAACAACAGCTTAAGACATCCTGTGATTCTCACACATCTACGAAGCACCATGTAACCTTTGTCAAAATTTTCCTTCACTCGTGCCATCCTCGGCTCGATTGCCGCAACTAGAACTGATTCTCCAGCATGCCTCAAACCGGAAAACACATAGCACATAACCGTACAATTAGATAATCAATAGCAAACTCCCCAACTTGGCTCGAAGCCATAGGTCAAAACACTCCCAACAACTCATAACGCATATACTCTGTTGTCTTAATACCATAGTGAGATTAAACTCAATCCTTCATATGCTCGTGGAAACACAAATCATCTAGAATTTTTTTTTAACTCTTATGCAAATCTCGCATTCAACCCTGCAATAGTGAAGCCCACTCTCTAGGCGATCCAATTTAGATTTCAACACATTTTCTTCACTTGTAAATGAGACCTTCTAATAGATAACATAAGGATCATACGACCTTAGAATACTCCGCAGGAGATGACCCACCTTCTTTGCCTCCAACTACCATTTCTGTATACCTTCCACTGCCACAAGCATTACGCAGTCACTTGATCTGCCTAAGTCTGGACTCATACCGCAACATGAAATCTACCTCACTCCCAACTAGGAGACATGAAAAGATTTTTCACGCGCCCATAACTCAGGCTACACATCCAGTCACGAGGGAGATCAAACACTTAATAGCTCGTCCATTATCCAGCAGACTTCTTCGTAACTACCAAGTCATATAGATGCATCTCGCAGTACTAAGTTACTCGTCACACGGATATCCAACCGCCATTCCCGCTAATAGGGAAAATACCGAACATATAAGTTTAAAACACTCGCTCACACAATCAGCACCTCGGTGCTCAAGCCATAGGAAAAAGGTCCGGCCTCAAGTCCTCCAGACTGGCCCAACATAAACTCACAGAGATCACATCTCGCCCCTTGATCGCAGAATCACAAGCCATCAAGGCACCTCTGATACTGAGCGCTCATGTGTGCTTACGAACGCGTGCAAGGAAATTTCAAGAGTTATATTTCAAGCTGAATCAAGGACGCACGATAAGAATTCCTAGAATGTGAAGTTTTCCTAAAGGTTCTGCAGCCTCTCGAGGATAAATACAGATGTCTCTGTACCAATCCGTAAGACTCTACTAAACCTACTCATGACTCGTGAGACCTAGTAACCTAGGCTCTGATACCAACTTGTCACGACCCAAACTCCACATTGGTCATGATGGCGCCTTTCGTGTAGACAAGTCCAGTCAACTAACCCAACTCGTCTCTTTTAAAAAAAAAGTTAAACACAAATGAACAGCAAAAATATGACTTAATGATATTAATTAACTAAAATTACAACCGAACACAGCTCAAACTGAGGTGTCACAAGTCACGAGCATCTATCAGAGTATAAGTTCAACTACAAGACCTAAAATATCCAAAAGTGGATCAATGAACCAAAAAGGGAGGAAAAATAGTGTTGCGAACGCAGGCAGTCACCTCGCTACTCCTATAGCTCTGCCTCTGATCAGCCAAAATCCACTACCGGGTGAACAAATACCTGCATCTGCACGCGAGGTGCAGGGGGTAAAGTGAGTACTCCAACTCAGTGAGTAATAAGGGTAAATAACAACTGAGCAGTAAGAAATCACGTAAAGCAAACCATCATGCTATATAGGAGCAGTGAAAAGTCCTTCGAGAGAAAAGCAGTGAAGCTATAAAATCTTTGGAAATATCTTAGCATCGGTTTAAAACCTCTTTTGAAAATGACTTTTTCAATAGTTATGCAAATGAATGCAAAAAAAATAGTACAGGTAAGCACAAAAGTCCGCCTCTCGGGCACCACACTCGGTTATCAGATAATACCAGAACATCAGGCGAATATTGCAAGAAGAAGCACAACAACATATAATAGCAGACAAATGAAATAAGGTAAACACATCAAACAGTACTTGTACCGCTGCGGCGTGCAGCCCGATCCATATATCGCTGCGGCGTGCAGCCCGATCCATTTAACGTCGAAGGCGCTCACTGGGGGTGTGCAGACTCTAGGAGGGCTCCCTTATGGCCCAAGCGCAATATCAAGCCATCTCGTGGCATCAAATCTAGGCCTACAGCCTTATATCGGTATCAGTGTAACACCGCTGCGGCACGTAGCTCGATCTAAGGTATCCTCACAATACGGGCCCTCAGCTTTACTCAGTCAACAAAATCACATAAGCCGCTCGGGAAATAATAAAACACGATGCTCAGCCCAAAAATATATTTAGAAATATCATTTCGAGTGTTTAAGGCATAGTAAACTTGCTGAGTTTAAAACATTGGAAAACTCATGACTGAGTTTAAATATATATATATATATATATATATATATATATATATATATATAACAGTGAGGAATTATCAACAACAATCTCCGAAGGGTTCAAATAGCTGGCACGAAGCCCAAATATGGCAATCAGCCCACATTATAATGATAATAAGTAATTTTAGTCAAATACGTAGTAAATTCATCAATCGGGATGGACCGAGTCACAATTCCCAATGGTGCTCTACCCCACGCTCGCTATCCGGCGTGCAAGTCACCTCAATATAGCACTATGATGTGCAAGTCCGGGGTTTCAAACCCTCAGGATATCATTTACAATTATTACTCACCTCGAACCAGCGAAATCTCTAGCTCGCGATGCCTTTGCTCCTCAAATCGGCCCCCACGCGCGTCGAATCTAACCAAAATCAAAGCAAATATATCACAATATGCTAAGGGAACAAAGCCCAAGAAAAATAATCAATAACGGGCACAAATTCCGAAATTACCAAAACCTGAGCCCCAAGCCCACTTCTCAAATCTCAAAAATTTTCACATCAATGGATTCCTTATCTCGCCACGAGTCTATACATATCAAAATCACAAGAATCGGAGTCTATTTGTCCCCTCAAATCCCTAGTTTAAGCTCTCTTAGGTTCAAGCCTTAAACCACCATTTTTGTACCTTAACTCCTTGAGTTTTCAGTTCTAATCTATGTATTTACGCCATAAAATCATGTTTTAAGTCCAAGAATTCATACCTGATCAAATTCCTTGAAACCCTCTTCAGAATCGCCCAATAACTCTCCAAGTCCGAAGTGAAATATGTTGCGCTTTCGAAAGTTCGCGAAGAAGACTAATTAATAAATCTGTCCAGTCCTCTCGCTTCTGCGGTCTAGTTGTAGCTTCTGTGACTTCCGCTTCTGCGGCCTTCTTCCGCTTCTACGGAAATTCTTAAAATCCCAAGGCCCTCTTCTGCGACCTCATTCACGCATCTACGGCTTCGCAGATGCGGTTTCCCTAACCGCTTATGCGGAAACAGCCTTAAGCCTATGACTTGCATCTGCAGCTTCTTCCTCCGCTTTTGCGCGACTGCACCTGCGGTCCTATAACTGCAGGTGCAAAAATACCAGATACCAGCAGACCTTGACCATGCAAAAATTCGAAAACTCTCCTTTTAACCATCCGATCTCACCCCGAGGCCCCTGGGACCTCAACAAAAAACACAAACATGATCCAATACCTTATTCAAACTTGCTCCAATCATCAAAATACCACGATTAACACTAAGATCATCAAATTACATCAAATCCAAGCTTAAGTTCTTCAAATTCTTCTGAACTCGCATTCGATCAAAAACCCAACCAAATCACCTCTGAATCACCTGAAATTTTGCACACACATCCCAAATCACCTAATGAAGCTACTACAACTCTCGGAATTCCATTCCGACCTTCGAATCAAAATCTCACCTATCAACCGGAAATCTCCAAAATACTAACTTCGTCAATTCAAGCCTAATTCTACACCGGACCTCCAAAATCAATTCTGATCACACTCCTAAGTCACAAACTAACCCCCGAAGCTAACCGAATCACCGAAAATTGCATCCGAGTCTTATAACTCATAAGTCAACCTCCGGTTGACTTTTTCAAACCAAACCTTCCTTAAAGAGACTAAGTGTCTCATTTCCTACCAAAACCAATCCAAATCAACTCTAACACACCAAATACCGATAATGAAACATGAAGAAGCATAAAATGGGGGAAACGGGGTAGTAACTCCTGAGACGACGGGTTGGGTCGTCACAAGCATGAACTCCAATCCTTTGTGGATTGCTTCACGGGATATCATCATATCTGGATGGATGCGGAAGATGCCGGGAAAATAACCTCTATTGCTCCGTGGGGATGTATTGTTATAAAATGATGCCGTTTGGCCCAAAGAATGTTGAAGCCACTTATATGAGAGTTGTGTTGACTATTTTCCATGACATGATTCACAAGAAATAGAGGTGTACGTGGATGATGTCATCATCAAATCCAGAAAAAGCACAGATCATGTAGCAGACTTGAGGAAATTCTTTAATCGGCTTCGAAGGTACAATCTGAAACTGAATCCCGCAAAGTGTGCCTTCGGAGTCCCTGCCAGAAAATTGCTATACTTCATTGTTAGTCGTCGAGGGATTGAACTAGACCCGTCAAAGGTCAAAACTATCCAGGATTTGCCACCGCTAAAGAACATGAAAAATGTGATGAGCTTTTTCAGGCGTCTCAATTACATCAGCCACTTCATAGCACAATCGACGGTGCTCTATGAGCCGATTTTCAAAATATTGAAGAAAGACGCCGCAACAAGTTGGACTAAAGAATGTCAAAAAGCTTTTGACAAAATTAAGAAATACCTGTCCACACCACCAGTCCTGGTCCCGTTGGAACTTGATAGACCTCTGATACTCTGTCTGTCCGTACTAGATGGAGTTTCGATTGTGTCTTGTGACAACACGATGAAACAAGAAGAAAAAATAGGCCATATAATATTTGAGTAAGAAATTCACACCCTATGAAGCACAATATTCTTTGCTGGAATGCACATGCTGCTCCCTGACGTGGATAGCTCAAAATTTGAGGCATTACTTTTGTGCCTACACTACATATCTCATATCAAGGAAGGATCCTCTAAAGTACAGTTTCTAGAAACCCATGCCTATAGGGAAATTACCAAAATGGTAGATACTGCTAAGTGAATTTGATATTGTCTATGTGACTCATAAAACGGTCAAAGGACAGGCTCTAGCAGATCGTCTTGCAAAAAAATCTGTAGGAGGAGAATACAAACCACTGAAAACGTATTTTCTCGATGAAGAAGTATCATTTGTAGGATAAGATACCACTGAAACTTACGATGGTTGGAGAATGTTCTTCGACGGGGTTGCAAATTTTGAAGGAGTGGGTATTTGAGCAGTTTTGGTATTAGAGACATGTCAACATTATCCGGTATCCGCAAAGCTCATGTTTCCGTGCACCAACAACATGACAGAATATGAGACTTGCATCTTAGGTCTCAATAAGGCCAACGACATGAATATCCAGGAATTACTGGTAATTGGTGCTTCTGACCTTCTGGTACATTAAGTTCTAGGAGAGTGGGCTATAAAGAATTATAAAATACTACCGTATCTGTATCATGTGCAAGAATTGATGATGAAGTTCACAAAGATAGAGTTCAAACATGTTCCGAGAATCCAAAATGACTTCGTAGATGCATTAGACACCTTGTCCTCCACGATACAGCATCCGGACAAGAATTTCATCGACCCTATTCTAGTAAGAATCCATAATCATCCAGCTTATTGCGCTCATGTTGAAGAAGAAACGGATGGGAATCTGTGGTTCCATGATATCAAAGAATACTTGGCAAAAGGAGAATACTCGGAGCATGCAAATCATACTCAGAAACATACACTCCAAAGATTATCCAATCATTTCTTCCAAAGTGGAAGAATTCTGTATAGAAGGACTCTAGACCTAGGATTATTAAGGTGTGTTGACGCCAAGAAAGCTTCCAAACTGCTCGAAGAGATACATGCAGGAACTTACGGACCACACATGAACGATTTCGTTTTAGCCAAGAGATATTGAGAGCAAGTTGTTTTTGGATGACTATGGAAATGGACTATCACGACCCAAAATCCCACCACAGGCACCGTGATAACACTTAGACTCTAAGACTAGGTAAGCCGATATTAATTACAGCTCAAGCCATTTAAAAAAATTTATTACAAGAAATAGAAATAGAAATAAGTGTCAAAACTCACCGTGAAAATAATCACACAAGCTCCCAAGACTGGTAGTACTAAGTTACAAACTCTAATTGAATACATGAAAGATCTAAAGGAAATTGTATATACAATACTACTCGAATAATAAGTGACAGTACAATAAAAGGGAAAGACTCTAAGGGACTGCAACGACCAAGCAGCTCTACCTTGAATCCTTGGGATCGCGCTTTAACTCTGTTCGAGTCCGATATCTCCAATACCTGGCTCTATATAAAAAGTACGGAAGTGTAGTATGAGTATACCACAGTGGTACCCAATAAGTATCAAGACTAACCTCAGTGGAGTAGTGACGAGGTACAATCAAGACACTCACTAGTCTAATAACCTGTGCAGTATAGCATATTAAAATAATAGGAAACAATTATAATGAGAACAACAATAATCAACCAGTGATATGAACAGCAGGGCAACAAGAACAAAAAAAATATTACTGAACAAATAATGAATACAAGTATGACCAGTTAATTAAGTCCTTCAAATATAAATCTTTAGCCTATATATCTTCCCAATAGAAATCTTTGGAATAGAATACCTTCCAATAAATATAATTCGAATAGAATTCCTTCAAATAAATTTCTTTCAAATATATTTCTTTCAAATAATCATCCTCCGAATACAATTCCTTCAAGTAAACACCTTTTTAATATAGTTCTTTCAAATAAATATCTTACGAAATTCTTCTAAATAATATTTTTCTAATGTAATTCTTTCAGATAAAAGTTACCCTATGACATTTCGTTTCATAATCATAAAAATACGGGTCTCGGCCCATTTTTCATATTTTTACGGCACCTCGATCCAATATTTCTATCACAACCGCACAGACAACTAACGTGCCAATATCGTCATCATTACTCACGGCACCTCGTGCTCGTATTTCATATCATAACTGTATGGAAAATTCATGTACCACTAATAATTATCCCCGGCACATCGTGCCCCTATCCAAATCCGCCCGGCAATATCCACAGTCTCATAACCTCAACATATATCCACTTATTATTAAATTTATTAAACTTATAAAATAAATTACACAATATATAAAAGAAATTACCAAAATATCACAACATCAAATAAAGTCACCAACACGATATCCTCACATCACCATATATCATCCCTAACAATAACCACCCTTATCACTCATAAAACCACCCTTATCACTCCTATAATAGCCACCCTTATCGCTATTATATTAGCCTCCCTTATCGTTCCGTTTAACAGCCACCCTTATCGCTCCGCCCAGACAATGTCCCAACACATAAGCATAATGAAATGCTACCCTTATACCCACATAATATCAACAGTGGAATACTACCCTTATCCACCGTATAACAGTAACCCAAATCACATACACCCTCCGTTCCAATTTATATAAAACTGTTTGATTGGGCACGAAGTTTAAGAAAAAATAAAGACTTTTGGAATTTGTGGTCTTAAACAAACCCAAATGGGGCCCAGAATATTTGTATGGTTATAAAAGCTTCTTATTAAGGATAGAATTGTAAGTTTAAGCTAAATTGTTACCAAATTTAGAAAGGGTTCATTCTTTTTGTAACGGACCAAAAAGAAAATAGGTTCACATAAACTAGAACAGAGGGAGTAACAATTTACAGGGATATTACCACGACAACAGAAAATAACAATTTATATTATAAATTGTTCCATAGGCCACAACCAATTTCAAAGATACAACAAATCAATTAATTTCACGGCAAATCGCCAAGGCTCCACACAGAGGACATAAAAGCTCGATAACAACAACAAAGATGAAAAATTAACTCAGTATAAGACGACACCTTCTTTAATGCAAATTTTTGATAAATATATTAATACCTCAAATTAAACTTAATTAATTATTTTGTAGATGAAAATTCCGCAATATAATTATTTCAAGGAAATATCGAATCCACAAATACACGGAATTCACATAAACTCCAAGTAGAAATCACACCAAATTATCATATAAATACAAATTCGATAAATAAAGAATGAGGCATGACAACCAAGGATCTACTAAGGGCCAACCATTTTCAATTAATTACATGCGGGTATCTACGAATTTTAACCGATATAATTTGCATATATAAACCCCAAGTATTACTCGTCACCTCACGTACATGGTTTCCAATCATACAATTTCCACATAAGACTCAATGCCTAAGGGAAAATTCTCCCACACAAGGTTAGGGAAGATACTTGCCTTTTTGAAGTTAGGCCGATATTCCAAAATTGTCTCCTTGCTTGAACCGACCTCCGGATAGGTCAAATCTATCCAAATTAATTGTATAACTTCATTAAAATTCATCGAAAACAATTTCGGACAATAAAACGTCGAATTAAAATTTTATTCTACAAAGTCAACCAAAAGTCAACGCGAGACCTGCCTTTCGGAAGCCGACATAATTTTCACGAAATCCTAACACCCATTCCGATATAATTTCAACCAAACCAATTTTATCAAATTCCGATAACAACTCGATCTCCAAATCTTAAATTTACCTTTTTGGAAGATTTTGCAGAAATCTTAATTTCTTCCATTAAAATCCGTATTAAACGATGTAAATAACCATAGATTTATGAAATATAAACACTTTCGAGTATAGGACACTTACTTCAGTTGAAATTGTGAAGACAACCTCAAAATCTCACAAGAATCGAGCTCCAAAATTTCCAATCGAAAATGGAAAAAATGAATGAGTTTTGGTCTTAAGTTTCTATCGGTTTTTAACATTTATGTATTCCTCTGCGCGCCTGCAAATTCGCTTCTGCAACACAGGCGTCACTTCGGCGATCCACACTGGACAACCCAACGCTCGCACCTGCGCAAGATTGTGGTAATTTTTTTTTTTAATGTTGATGCAATTTCTTTTGAGAAGATAAGTAAAGAAAGTAAGCCATAGAAGTCATAAAAAGTTAGCGAAAGCATATATGATACCTACCAAGTATGTTTTATAATTACTAGGTTGCGCTGTTGCAGGTGTCCTCTGCTACCCAGATTCATGTCCATCGCTTTTGCGATAAGAAGCTCACTTCTGCGAGGTCGCTTCTAAGATGAAGTTGTCGCAGAAGCGGAAGCATCAGCAGTTGCCCTGAAGCAACAGATTTTCAGCAGCTTCTTCAAGTCCGGAATTGGTCTGTTAGCCGTCTGAAATCCACCCGAGGCCCTCGAGACTTTAACAAAACATACCAACATGCCCCATACTAACTTAGTCGAGGCTTTAAACCACGTTAAACAACACTAAAATTTCAAATCGCGCCATGAATTCTGTTATGAGTTTTCAAATCTTCCAACTTCTATATTTTGCACCGAAATATATCGAATCAATCCGGAATGGCTTTAAATTTTGCACCCGAGTCATAAATGACGTATTAGAGATGTTCAAATTTTTGAAATCGAAATCCGACCTCGTTATCAAAATTTCAACCTTCAGTATTTTTCCAAAATTTCATATTTTCCAACTTTCGCCAAAATGCGTCAAATTGTCCTACGGACTTCCAAAATTCAAATCTGAACATACGTCTAAGTCTGAAATCACCATATGAAGCTATTGACATCATGAAATCTCTATTTCGATGCCGTTTGCTCAAAAGTCAACTCACCGGTCAACTCTTTCTATTTAAGCTTCAAAATGAGAATTTTTCTTTAAATTTAATTCCGAATCTTCTGGAAGCTAAACTCGACCACACACGCGATTCATAATACATAATATGAAAAGACTCGAGACCATAAGTCATTGAACGGGTCATTTATTCCTAAAATGACAAGTTGGGTTGTTATATCCTCCCCCTCTTAAAACATACGTTAGTCCTCGAACGTGCCAAGAATTATTCTGGGGACTTCAAGTTATTGAGTGAATCACTTCGCACATACTCACGGGTGATTCTATGCCACCGTAAATTTAACATGGGCCCAACACCATCTCGTGAGGTTATTTCTTTTATCCTCATGTATAACCTTTAAAACCAACTTTTTATACTCCAATTAATTTCAAAAGGCTTGATTTTCCATTTTAACATACTGTGCTAGTCTCAACCGATTATAGCAATTTCGTGCCTACACACATATTATACGTAGGCCAATAACATAATCTCTGATCATAATAACTGTTTCTAATTAATTCCAACATCCTCAATTAATCTCATATAAATAAAAATCTCGTTTTATTTTTTTCCCCACAACATTAACAGCAACACACGAGGCATGAAGACCTCATAATTATTTACCCGAATTAATGAGTCATATTTAATGCCACCTGGACACTCACCTCGTAGGGTAAAAATCAATATTTACAGCACAAATATATATGGCTAAATATGCACAAAACACATAAAAGAATTATCAAATAAGCCTAACAAGCATGACTCCCTATTAATACTACAGCACCAATTTTAATTTCACACAAGGAGAATTTTAAACTCATAAAATTTTGACCACCAGGACCTCGTCCTTATATAACTTCTGTCGCAGCTTGTAACCCGGTTTAAATAGCTCACATTATACAAAAATGCGATGATCTGGTCCTCAACTCTAAATCACAAATATTTTGCACATTGTGCCAACTAAAATTTTTTCATTTTCTCTTTTTTTTTTCTTTTTAATAAATTCCGTAAAATATTTTCACAACACATAACGAACTCCCATACCAATTTGCATAAAATTCATAAAATTGAAATTACTTATTCCGAAATCACATCAAAACTCACTGTAGTGAGTAATAAAAAGTCACCTTTGAATTTGTAGCCCTCAATAAAGTACAAAAATAGAATGAAAGACACGGGCTAACAATATCAAATCTCCCAACAGGGATAAACATATAAGTGGGTCACAAAATTACGATGCTCACCCTTAAGCGGAACATAATAGGAGGACTCGCCTCAATATCCAGAACCGAATTGAATTCAGGAAAGATATCATTTTATAACAAATCGAGATCGTACATGTAATGACACCATCTAGTATAGTGGCCTCAGCCACACTATAGTAAATATATCAACGGGATGGGCCTTCCTCTCTGGGGCACCCTCTACCCGTCTATCCTGCACCACTAACTGGCTGTGCATATGGGGTAGTAATTGCATTGGAACCCATAGCCTGGGTGTTCTGATGAAATCCACCTCTTCCAATTCTAGGACAATATCTCATGATGTGCCTAGTATCACCACACTCATACAACCCCTCTAAGGCCGCGACTGCTTGTACTGAGTCTATGCCAGATTACTCGAATAACCACGGTAAGAATCTCGTGCCAGCGGTTCACTATAAGAACTTGCTGGGGTACCCCGAATAATCTGATGTACGGACTGAGGTGACCAGCTGCTCAAGCCTCCGCCATAACATGTCATAGCTGAAGAGTAAAATCCACTGAACCCTCTAGTGCTTCGAGACCTTTTGATGTCCTTAGAACTCCCTTTCCGCACCTAGTACACCCTCGATTCTCCTTGCAATCTCCACTGCTTGCTGAAATGGAGTATTGGTTTGCAACTCCTGAGTCATGCATATTTTAATATCATAATCAAGTCCCTCAATGAATCTGTGACCCGCTCTTTTACGGTAGGAACTAAAGTAGGTGCATGATGAGTGCATGACGAGCTAACTCACTGAATCTGATGGCATATTTTGACACTGTCATGGTGCCCTGATGTAAGCATTCAAACTCTATGCAACACGTATCTTGGAGAGTCCCAGGAACAAACTCTTTCAAAAACATTTCTGAAAATTGAGCCCAAGTTGGTGGTATTGCATCACATGGTCTACCTTCTTCATAGACTTGCCACAACTGATATAATCCTCCTGACAGCTGAAATGTAGTAAAGGCGGCTCCGCTCTCTTCCACAATACTCATGGTGCAGAGAATACGGTGACACTTTTCTAGAAATCCCTGAGCATCCTCTATAGTTGTGCTACTAAAATTAGGTGGGTCATACCTTTTAAACCTCTCAAGTCTCTTTTGGCCTTCTTCTGATGCCCCTGGCCTGACCTCAGGCTGAACCGAAATGATAGGTTGTACGGTACTATACTCGAAACTTGACCAATGTGAACCTGCTGGTCTGGAGTACGGCCTGTAGGAGTCTGACCTACTCCTCCAATCTGTGAAATATTTGGTGAAATAGAGATTAGTCCCACCTGAGTTAATGTACCAAACATGTTTAGGGACTGTGCTAAAGCCTCCTGAAGTCTGGGGGTAACAACAGGTGTTTTTGATACTTGTCCCCCAACCGGAGCTACTGGCGGCTCCTCAACTGCTGCTTTGACTTGTATTCTAGCTGTGACACATGATCTTCCTCGGCCTTTAGCTCGGCCTCGACCTCTTGCGGCCCTAGCAGTATGCGCGAGTGTTTTCTTTGCTGACCCGGTAGCACGTATTCTCACCATCTGTGAGAGAATAGAGATACAAAGGCTCAAATTCCATAATCAACAAATCCTCAAGAAAGGAATGAAAGAAGTGGAAATTTCCTAAGTTTTGTAGCCTCTCGAAGATAAGTACAGACGTCTCCGCACCGATCAACAAGACTCTACAACACTCGTTCGTGATTCGTAGCACCTATGAACCTAGAGCTCTGATACCAACTTGTCACGACCTAAAACCCATCACATGCCTCGTGATGGTACTTAGTCTCTAAGACTAGGTAAGTCGTTCTTAATTACAGTTCAAACCATTTAACAAAAAGAATTTATTACAAGAAATAGAATTAGAAATAGGTGTCAAAACTAACAGCGGAAATAATCAAAAAACCTCCCAAGACTGGTAGTACTAAGTCATGAATTCTAACTGAATATATGAATGATCTGAAGGAAATTAAATATACAATACTACTCGAATAATAAGTGACAATATGATATAAGGGAAATACTCCAAGGGACAACATCGACCAAGCAGCTCTACCTTGAACCCTTGCATTCGCGCTCTAACTCTGTCCGAGTCCGATATCTCCAATACCTGCCTCGGTACAAAAATGTACTGAAGTGTAGTATGAGTATACCACAGCAGTACCCAGTAAGTATCAAGACTAACCTCAGTGGAGTAGTGACGAGGTACAGTCAAGATACTCACTAGTCTAATAACCTGTGCAATATAACATATAAAAATAATAGGAAACAATAACAATGAGGGCAACAATAATCAACCAGTCATATGAACATCAGGGCAACAAGAACACCATAAATATTGCTCAACAAATAACAAATACAAGTATGACCAATTAATCAAGTCCTTCAAATATAAATCTTTAGCCTATAAATCTTCCCAATAGAAATCTTTAGGGTATAATACCTTCCGATAAATATAATTGGAATATACTTCATTCGAATAAATAGCTTTCAAATATATTTCTTTCAAATAACCATCATCCGAATACAATTCATTCAAGTAAATACCTTTCTAATATAGTTCTTTCAAATAAATATCTTTCGAATATAATTCTTTCAAATAATATTTTTCGAATGTAATTCTTTCAGATAGAGGTTTCCATGTGACACTTCATTTCATAATCATAAAAATACGAGTCTCATCCCATTTTTCATATTTCCACGGCACCTCGTGCCAATATTTCTATCACAACCGCATGGACAACTCACGTGCCAATATCATCATCATTACTCACGGCACCTTGTGCCCATATTTCATATCATAACGTTACGGACAATTTACGTACCAATAATAAATTCATCATTTATCCCCGGCACCTCGCACCCTTATCAAAATTCGCCCGACAATATCCACAATCTCATAACTTCAACATATATCCAATTATTTTCAACTTTACCGGATTTACAAAATAAATTGCACAATATTTAAAAGAAATTACTAAGAAATCACAACATCACATAAAGTCACCAACATAATATCCTCACATCACCGCATATCATCCCTGACAATAGCCACCCCTATCTCTCATATAGCCACCCTTATCGCTCCTATAATAACCGCCCTTATCGCTCCTATATTAGCCTCTCTTATCGCTCCGTTTAATAGCCACCCTTATCGCTCTGCCCAGACAATGTCCCAACACATAAGCACAGTGAAATGCCGCCCTTATACCCGCATAATATAAACAGTGGAATGCCCCCCTTATTCGCCGCATAACAGTAATCCAGATCACACAACAGTTTACACAGATATTACCACGACAACACAAAATAAAAATTCATATTATAAATTGCCCAAAGACCACAACCAATTCCAAAGATGCAACAAAATAAATTAATTTCACGGAAAATTACCCAAGGCTCCACACAGAGTAAATAAACTCGATAACAACAACAAAGACGAAAAATTAGCTCAGCATAAGACGACACCTTTTTTAAGACAAATTTTCGATAAATTTATTAATGCCTCAAATTAAGCTTACTTAATTAATTATTTGTAGATGGAAATTTCATAATATAGTTATTTCCAAGAAATATTGAATCCACAAATATACGAAATTCACATAAAAATCCAAGTATAGATCACACCAAATTATCGTATAAATACAAACTCGACAAACAAAGAATTAGGCATGACAAACAAGGATCTACTAAGTGTCAACCATTTTCAATTAATTACATACGGGTGTCTACGAATTTTAACTGATATACTTTGCACATATAAATTAAGTACGTACTCACCACCTCAAGTACATGGTTTCCAAACACACAACTTCCACATAAGACTCAATGCCTAAGGGAAAATTTCCTCACGTAAGGTTAGGCAAGATACTTACCTTTCTGAAGTTAGTTTGATGTTCCAAAATCGTCTCCTTGCTTGAATCGACCTCCGGATAGGTCAAATCTATCCAAATTAATTGTATAATTTCATTAAAATTCATCTGAAAAAATTTCAGATAATAAAACATCGATTTAACATTTTATTTTAACAATTCAACCAAAAGTCAATGCGGAACCCGCCTCTCGGAACCCGACACAATTTTCATGAAATCCTAACTCCCATTCCGATATGAGTTCGACCATACTAATTTTATCAAATTCTGATAACAACTCGACCTCCAAATCTTAAATTTTTATTTTTTGGAAGATTTTGCAGAAATCTTGATTTCTTCCATTTAAATCTATATTAAACGATGAAAATAACCATGGAATTATTAAATATAAACATTTTCGAGTATAGGACACTTATAGCATGTTTGGCCAAGCTTATTTTTGGCTAAAAGTGCTTTTTTAGGCCAAAAACACTTTTGGCCAAAAATTGAGGTGTTTGGCCAAGCTTCTAGAAGAAAAAAAAGTGTTTTTGAGGAGAAGCAGAAACAGTTTTGGAGAAGTAGAAAAAATTAGTTTTTCTCCAAAATCACTTTTTTTAGAAGCACTTTTGACAAAATACACTTAGAAGCAGTTTCTTAAAGCTTGGTCGAACACTAATTGCTGTTCAGAATTGCTTTTCAAACTAATTATCCAAACACAAACTGCTTCTCACCAAAAGTACTTTTGAGAAAAATACTTTTGAAAAAAAACACTTCTCAAAATAAGCCGCTATTACTTGAGTTGAAATCGTGAAGAAAACCTCAAAATCTCCCAAGAACCGAGCTCCAAAATTTCAAATTAAAATGGCATAAATGACTGAGTTTTGGTTTTAAGTTTCTGTCAATTTTTCGCATCTGCGTATTCGCTTGCGCGCTTGTGAAGTCGCTTCTCTGACAGAGGCGTCGCTTCTGCGATCCACACTGGACAACCCAACGCTCGCACTTGCGCAAGATTTTCTGCTTCTGTGGAGCACGCTGGTGCGACTGTCTCGCGCATCTACGCAAAGTTTCTGCTTCTGCAGCTTCTTTGTACGTTGCAGCTTCGCAACCATGGCCAATTTTGCTTCTGCAAGGATCTGCTTCGCTTACGAGTCTTTAATCTGTAAACTCTTTACTTTGGTTCATGTTTGTTTAGCAATATTAAGGATACATAGGGGAAAAGAAGAATGTTGTGGTAATTTTTTTTTTTAACGTTGATGCAATTTCTTTTGAGAAGATAAGTAAAGAAAATAAGCCATAGAATACCTACCAAGTATGTTTTATAATTACTAGGCTGCACTATCGCAGGTGTCCACCGCTGCCCAGATTCATGTCGATCGCTTCTGCAACAAGATGCTCGCTCCTGCACGGTAACTTCTGCAATGAAGCTGTCGCAGAAGCGGAAACATCAGCAGCTGCCCAGAAGCAGCTTCTTCAAGTCCGGAATTGGTCTGTTATCTATCCAAAATCCACCCGAGGCCCTTCGGGACTTTAACAAGAGATACAAACATGTCCCAAAACACAATACAAACTTAGTCAAGGCTTTAAACCAAGTTAAATAATACTAAAATTTCGAATCGCACCATGAATCGAATTATGAGTTTTTAAATCTTCCAACTTCTATATTTTGTACCGAAACATATCGAACAAATACGGAATAGCTTCAAATTTTGCACGCGAGTCATAAATGATGTAACGGAGCATTTCCAATTTTTGAAATTGAAATCCAAAGTCGTTATCAAAATTTCAACCTTCGATCGAATTTTTCCAAAATCTCATATTTTCCAACTTTCGCCAAAATGCATCGAATTATCCTACGGACTTCCAAATCTAAATCCGAACATACGCCTAAGTCAAAAATTACCATACAAAGCTATTGACATCATCAAATCTCTATTCTGAGATCGTTTGCTCAAAAGTCAACTCTCTGGTCAACTATTTCTATTTAAGCTTCAAAATGAGAATTCTTCTTTAAATTTAATTCCGAATCTTCCAGAAACTATACTCGACCCCACACACGTGTCATAATACATATTATGAAGATTATCGAGACCATAAGTCATTGAATGGGGCATTTATTTCTAAAACGACAAGTTGGGTCGTTATATGGACTGCATCACGTATGTCCAAAAGTGTCACCAGTGTCAAATACATGCAGATATGATACGGGTACTACCAAATGAACTCAATGGAACAAGTGCACCTTGAATTTTTGCCGCTTGGGGAATGGATGTCATCAGTTTGAACGAGCCTTCCGCTTCAAATAGGTACCGGTTCATTTTAGTGGCCATAGACTACTTCACAAAATGGATTGGGGCTGCATCTTACAAGGCTGTAACTAAGAAAGTCGTCCAGATTTTGTTAAAGATCGTATTGTTTGCCGATTCGGGGTGTTGGAATACATCATCACCAAAAATGCAACTAACCTCAAAAATGAATTAATGAAAGCATGACATTCAAAGTCAAGCATAAGAATTCCATAGCATATAGACCTCAAATTAATGGAGCTGTGGAGGCCGCCAACAAGAACATCAAGAATATTCTAAGGAAAATGGTAGACAACCACAAGCAATGGCATGAGAAATTACCATTTTCCTTATTGGATATCGTACAACAGTCCATACATCAACCGGAGCAACTCCCTACATGTTGGTTTACGGTACTGAAGCCGTCATTTCTATCGAGGTCAAAATTCCTTCTTTGAGAATTATACAGGAAGCAGAACTCCATGATGCAGAATGGATATGGAGTCGATGCGAAAAATTATCTCTTATTGACGGAAAAATAATGAATGCGTTATGCCACAGTCAACTTTATCAAAATAGAATGTCCAGAGCTTTCAACAAAAGGGTAAGACCCAGAAAGTTTGCACCGAGGCAGCTGGTGCTCAAGCGGATCTTTCCACCTCATGATGAAGCCAAACGGAATTTTTACCTAATTTGCAAGGGCCCTACACAGTTCATAGGGTACTAATAGGAGGAGCACTCATACTTGCAGAAATGGATGAAGAAATTTGGCCAAAGGCTATCAATTCAGACGCAGTCAAAAGATACTATGTTTAGGATTGTTTGTGTTTCTTCATTTGATGTAACTGAACTACGCTTGACATGATTCCCATTTAAGAGATACGTAGGCATACCTGTGGGTTCGGTCACATATTAATAAAATCTTCATTTTTCTCATGGTCAAAAGCTGGGGTAGAATTTTGAGGAGGACCCTCAAAATTCCGGAGCAAGTCTAGCCAACTTCGTCATATGCAGAACGGTCAAAAAATCGCTTGTTAAACTTGGGTGAATTTTGAGGAGGACCCTCAAAATTCTAGTGCAAAGGTCGCAATGTCTCTAAAGTGTCACAGCCATTAGTTCATCTAATTTACTTGATATTGCATACTATTATTTTTAAATAACTACATTTATCAAAGTGCTTGCATATCTTTTTGAAAACTTTATGTCTGTGGCAGCCAGATGTTACTCAGGGTAACTCAAACAGGATCTCCAGTGCAAAGCAAGCAGGCGAAGTCATGAACCATCCTTCCCCGCAAAACTCACAATTTTTCTTGGACACATGCACAATGAACATAACAAGAGTATTAGCAAGTATACACGTATCAAAATCACTATCTTCATAATGACAAGGCTGCCAAACGCAAACGTGTCTCCAGATAAGAAAATACTCTACTTTCTTGCACGAGGCTAAGCCCTGCCTCCTCAATTGCATAAGGCTAAACATTGCCTTTCCATTGCATGAGACCAAGCGTTGTCTCTCTTCCTTGCACGAGGCTAATCCCCTCCTCCTCAATTGCATAAGGCTAAGCATTGCCTTTCCATTGTATGTGACTAAGAATTGTCTTCCTTCCTTGCATGAGGCTAAGCCCTGCCTTTCTCTGCATGACGCTAAGCATTGTCTCTTTTTTTTGCATGAGGCTAAGCCCTGCCTCCTCAATTGCATAAGGCTAAGCATTGCCTTTATATTGCATGAGACTAAGCATTGTCTCCCTTCCTTGTATGAGGCTACGCCCTGCCTCCTCAATTGCACAAGGCTAACCATTGCTTTTCCATTGCATGAGACTAAGCATTGTCTCCCATTTTGCATAAGGCTGAGCTCTGACTTTTCTCGCATGAGACTAAGAACTGTCTCCTCCTTGCATGAGGCTAAGCATTGCCTCCCGAATTGCATAAGGCTAAGCACCGCCTTTCCTTGCATCGAGACTAAGACCTCTCCTTTGCATGGGTCTAAGCATTGCCTCCCCAATTGCATAAGGCTAAGCTCCGCCTAATAACGAATGTTATGCTACTTGAAATCTAGAACTATTTTGTCTTCCCAGGGCTAAGCTCTGTCACAATCTTATGCAAGACTAAGCTCTATCTTGTTTTGCTTCTTATATGACCCGACGTCATGTCTTTGCTTTCATGGGCTAAAACATTGCCATTTTTTCCCAAGGGAGTCATAGTCCGAAGGCATCATCCTCATAGGCGGAAGACACCATGTCATGGCATGAGGATCTCTCAATATTGTATATCATAATTCAAAGCCGTCATGGTTCAGAGGCACCATTCTCATGGCCCGAGAATATCATTTCATGGCCTGTGAATTCCTTATCGCATGATTCATGACCCAGGACGTTATGGTCTAAGAACATCATCCTCACCGTCCAAAGACAACCTTTATGGTCCAAAGGGAATTTGCATCATGTTTAAATTCTCGGAATAATCCACATATATTTGCATGCATCGTGTTTTAAGTTTTGCAGGTAATCCAAGAAGTAACTATTCTTCAAACGGGAGCAACCTTCACTCCGGTTTCCGTTCATAACATTCACATTCTGTAAATGTTTTAAACGTAACTGACCATCATCAATTCCCCCTTCATACTCTATGGCTATTCAGATTCTTGCTCTATAACACATTCGGTATATCTCAGATTCACACTCAAAATTCCGCATAAATCCATCCGATACTATCCTTCCCAAAAGAACCTTTTCCAAAACGTACTTCCATAACGTACAACATTCCAATAACAACTACATTAGTTTCTTTCACCGTTGGATCTAGAACTACATATGACCTGATTCCTGTAAAACCATTGGATATGTAGGCAACTCAGGAACCAGAGTTCGGCCTCTATTTTAAAATCATCCCATTCAGTCGAAATCGGCCATAATTTCTTTACCCGATAATTCTTCCATCATTCCCGGGTAAATAGGGACAACTGTTGATACCCCATTTTTTTCTCATATATTTTAATTTTATACACAAACACACACATACATATGTTTATAAAAAAGTATATGTGCATCATCATTTAGTTTATAAACCTATACAAGCATTTTCTATACTTTTTCATAATTTTTAGAGCTTTAAATTGATTTTTTTGCATTTTAATTACTTGAATAATTATTAATTATTCCTTCAAATTATTTTGTGATGACGTAAACATTTAAATTACTATTTTTCTACTTATATATGTTTCATAATATTTTTATTTATTTCGTATAATTATGTTTAATTTTTAAGCTATTTACCTAATTTTGCAATAATAACCTATATTCATATATAAATGCTTTTATCTACACTATTTGTGTCAAAATAGCCTTCTATAGTTTTATAATGTTAAATTATTATTTAATCATTGTATTTCATAAATACCATTTTTATTTATTTACTTAACATTTTTATAAATTATTTTGTTATATTTTATATATTTAAATAATAGCCCATTTTTAAAAATCGAATTTGGACCTAAAACTACCAAAAATCACCCAATACACCAGCCTAATACCCTAGCCCAAGCCAAACGACCCCTACCTAAAACCCGGTCGGTACCAGTTTCTTTAAGCCGCCCCAGTCCCATTTTTAAATCCTGGCTGTTGATCTCCAAGATCAACGACCTACAATTAAGCTACCCTTTTATTACCCAACCCCAAACCCTATTCCCCATTTCCTCTTCACCCGCCGCCCTTGAACTCTCTCAACCTCTCCTTCTTTCTCTGTCAAACCCTAGCCGCCGTAACCCCTAATCTTCCTTATTCCGGATCAAACATGGAATTAATGCATGATCTGCTTACCTATTTTGTGATACTTATGCATGTTTTTTGGCATCACTTAGTTCTTGCCCTATTTTTGGCAAGAACTACCTCTAAAGAACAGGCCGATTTACTTTGATTCTGTAATGATTTGGGCGATCTCTCATCATTATACATGCTATATTGAACAATCATTACATTTTTAGTCCGATTTAAGGCGCCAATCTCAACTAGGGTTTGAAATTTTCCCTTATTCTTTAGTGATTTCTACTTGATATCTTCCCTTTCTTGCATTTGACTGATATTTTCCTTATTTTTTTTTGCTTAACCAGCTGCAATTTCCTTATTTTTGGTTTTACTTAGCTTAAAATGAACTCTAATTGATTTTCATATTCTATTTTCCTTATTTTCTGTTGAACCTGTTGTATTTCCTTATTTGAGCACTACTTGATTCCTGCATGTCACTTTTTATCCCTTGTTTAAATCGCTAAACTTCCTTATTCTACGTTAGATGCCCTAAACTTGATTCTGATTGATTTTAGTATATCTTTCCATATTTGTGTTTGAATAATTTGTTTCTGTTTTTACTTGCTTGATTTGTACTATATAAACCCTCTCAAAAGAGATTTTGAGAGCCCGGACTTTGACTACTATTTTTCACTACTCTCTTATTCACTCACTATTACTTTCAAACTCGTTGAAACTATTGAATGACCTCCTCTAGTGCAAGCACTGCTCGGAGCCCATTCTCGAGGCTCTTGTGAACTCTGAAGCATCGGGAATTTAGGGTTTTTACTTCTAGACTCTGCACTCTTTTAATCTTGCTATTTTTTAGTGTTTAAACTCTCATAATGTTTAAAATTCTTTCTTGCATATTTATCTGAATTTTGATTCAATTGTGATGATGTTCAACTTTGATGTCATTCTATGACACATGAGAACAATCTACTGTAATTTGCATTCTGTGATCTCTCATCTCTAGATCCTATAGCATCTTACATGTTAATTTTGGGGCTCCAATATTGTGGTTGTATGAGTTTCTGCATATTGTGATTAACTATTGCTCTCTATTATACCTGATCCTGTTTGTATTGTACTGTTAATCCTGAGTTTGGTGTAATCTGATCCTCTAAGTTCCAAATTGGTTGTATCACTTGGTTTTATTAGTCTAATGCCTTGCCTGTTAACTTTGAAGTCCTAGATTCTTTGTCTTTTGTCATATGTTACCTTAGTCAATATGCTAGTTTATGTTCATATGTGATTATCATGTAAGTTTGCAAATATTTTTTCAAAACCTATTACTTTAGTATTATTTTCACTAGTTGTTTCCTGTCATGAGTTTAACTCTGGGATGACTGAAAGCCAAAGCCCTTCCCCCTAAGTCTCCTATATCAATCTCTCTAGTGTGAGCAGTGCCTTGGGTTCTTGAAGTCCTTGGGAACTCTGATGCACTAGGGTCTAAGGTTCTTTGCCACTTTTCCTAGGCTCAACTGTGCACCCTTTCCCACCTACTGGATAAGCCAATGGTGTAATGTCTTTCTGGGACTGTTGATCAGCTCTGGCTACTGGGTTATTGCTATTCTGTGTGTAAATGAAGATCATTTTCTAGGTTTAATATGCTATGACTTCTAGGCTATGTTGAAGCCTGTTAGATATGATGTTAAAGGCGCAACAAGGCCATATATTTAGTTATGTATTTGGGCCTGCTATACGCATGTATATTGCCAGGTAATATTACTATTTCACTTGTTAATTTGGGTCGATAATAATACTTTTTATAAACAATTGGGGTGCTAGTGAAAAGGGAATGGGTAGAATTATAAATCTACATGTCATGGGTAGATAACATTCCAATAGGACATGACAATGTGTTTGCTATACGTGTTGTTCGATTACATGATCACTTAAGAAATCATGATATTAGGAGAAGCACACACACCCTAATTGTTTACTATTCAGATGCTATGTCTATTGTTGTGTGGTTATAGATAGCATAAAGTGAGCACTTTGCATGACAACTCAATTATTCACTGGAAAGCATGCATGTAGGATGTATAATATCTGCTTTGTCAACTAAGAAACCATGCCTATAAGAAATTACACACTTCACTTCACTTGCCTAATACTTGCACATTATTCAAAATCATGATCGTTGGACTAAATATTTTACCTGCTCTTATGTCTACTTCTATTCTATTATTAGATATCATGCCTATAGAGAATGAATACTAATAACACACCTTTAAATCTACACCATGCTCAATAGATATCATGCATATAGGATTTTAATTACTTAAATTCTCTGTTGCATCACACTGTCCATCTAGAAAGCATTCCTATAGGAGCTAAATAATATAAAATCAGCTCAAACTGTCAACCTCTAAAAATCATGCATATAGGAGATAAATACGTATAAAATTAGCTCAAACTGTCAACCTCTAGAAAGCATGCCTATAAGAGCTAAATATGTATAAAATCAGCTCAAACTGTCAACCTTTAAAAAGCATGCCTATAGGAGCATATTAAGTAATTCTGAATATCTCCCATGGTTATCCCTGTCAACTACTGTACCTAGATATCATGTCTATAGGTTTGAACATATGTAATCTATAATTTTGGTAATCAGTACGCAATACCAGATTCCCTAAAATATATAGTTATTCGGAAAGCATGCTTCTAAAATAGACATCATACATGAAATTGCCTACGTGTTTGAATTCCAAGGTCACATAGAAACCATGCCTATAGGGTTTAATGATTTTAACTCGCCTCAATTCTGAAATTGTCAAACACATAGTTTGTTTGCGTGCATTTGTTTATTTGTGTGTGGAGGCTAACTAGACCCCTTAATTTCCTTTACATGAAGTCCAACTTGTTTTTGTATGTCGCCTAGTTTTATCATTTTTTAGCAGCCTAAGTAGAGTCTAGAACTACATAAATAGAGGTCCAAAGCCTCCTGGACCGTATGCATGGAATGGTAGTGCACGCATAGGGTACGAGTTATAGTTGAACTAGTACGCCTTAGGTAACAACTTAAAGATAGTAATCGGGTAACATGAGATGATAGTCTATGCCCGCTGAACAATATGAGTAACACCCCATCTGGAGGGAGATACGAAGTATCATTTATGTTGCACGGGGTGATCCTTTAGGCTAAAAAAACTTAGGACCCCCCC
>MU773314.1:11774-21950 GCA_026770625.1 Nicotiana glauca
AATTCCTCGTGGGAACGATACTTTACTTACTACTATATTACTTGTCGATCGCGTACACTTGCGTGTGTATTTTGGTTGCAACAAGTTTTTGGCGTCGTTGCCAGGGAATTGGAAATTAGCTACTTGATTGTTTTATGATTTTATTAGTTGTTAATAAAAATATAAACAATTTCCATCTACTTGTTTGTGTTGCGTAGGCTCTTCTCTTGAATGCGGGGGAGTAGAAGCACAATCAACCTCTTTTCGTTTGATCCTGAAATTGAAAGAACAATTCATAGAACAAGGAAGGAGTGGGAAGCTAGAAACAGAACAGAAGGAGAGTTGGACATTCAAGTTCAACCACAGCCAAAAGTGATGGCAGGTAATCAAAAACGTGCGGTGATAGAAGCAGCAAGGCCAAACCTTGCTAATATGACTCAGGCCATTGTGAAGCCTGAAATCACCGGTCACTTTGAGCCTAAACAGTACATGGTGCAGCTGATACAGTCCACTGGGCAATATGTTGGTCTATCTCATGAAGACCCACAAAGGCACATTCAATTTTTTTTGGAAATAACGGATACCTACAACTATCCAAATGTTTCCAAAGATTATGTCAGGCTAACCTTATTTCCCTTTTCATTGTTGGGGGAGGCTAGAGAATGGTTGCAGAAAGAGCCCGCTAACTCAATCCATAATTGGGATGATTTAGCAAATAAATTCCTAATCAAGTTTTTCCCCACCAAAAAGATAAAGTTTTTGTCAGATTCTTGGGTTTCAACAACGTGATGGTGAAACTCTTCGCCAAGCTTGGGAAAGATACAAGAAACTATTTCGAGATTGTCCTCATCATTTTCAAACTGATGAAGTATTGGGCCATAATTTTGTTGATGGACTAGACGAGACTTCCAAAATGAATCTTGATTCAGCTTGTGGAGGTAGTTGCATGGAAAAACCATACAGTGAAATACAACTTCTCCTGAATAACTTTACTGCTAATGATCATAATTGGCAAGGTGAAGGTGAACCAAGGAGAGCAATGAAACAAAAAGCAGGGTTACTTGAGCTGGATGACATTTCTGCTATAAGAGCAGATTTAGAAAAATTGGCAAATCAAATGACAAGAATGACAATGGGACCATCACAACCAATGCAGTAGGTTCAACAAATGTCAGTTTGTTGTGAAATGTGTGGTGACAATCACACGAGTGACATGTGCCCCGTGAATCCTGAATCTATTTATTATGTTGGGCAACAAAACAGAGGTCCGATGAACCAACAAGCCCAATATGGGAACACTTACAACCCAAATTGGAGGAATCATCCTAATTTTTCTTGGGGTGAGAATCAACCAAATCAAAATCAATTTAGACCCCAAGGAAATTTTAATCAACCTTAAAGGCTCCCACAACAAGAAGAAAAAAGTACAAATCATTTATTGAAGAAATTGTTGCAAGACAATCAGCAACTCAGAACGGACTTCAGAAATCTTGAAAGGCAAATGGGACAGCTAGCTACAAATCAAAATACTAGGCCTGCAGGTGCTCTTCCAGGTGATACAGAAAAAAATCCTCAAGTGAGTGCAATTACACTTAGAACAGGAAGGGAGTTAGAAGAAGTTCCACCAAAGAAAAAGAAAAAGCAAATACCTGAGGGTGAATTAATTCCCAAAGAAACACAAGAGGAAAAGAGAGATGATACAATTCCAGCACCTGCGAACATTTCAAGACCACCACCACCATTTCCACAAAGGCTGCAGAAAAAGAATGATGATCGCATGTTCAACAAATTTCTCACTATGTTGAATCAAATTCAATTGAACATTCCGTTGGTAAATGCGATTCAGGACATTCCAAAGTATGCCAAATACTTGAAAGATATTGTGGCTAACAAGAGGAGATTGACATAATTTGAAACAGTTGCACTTACTGAGGAGTGCACTTTAAGGGTTCAAAATAAGATTCCTCAAAAGCTTAAGGATCCAGGCAGCTTTACTATACCGGTGAGGATTGACAATGTTAATGTAGGACATGCACTTTGTGATTTGGGAGCAAGTATCAATTTGATGCCATTGTCCTTATATAAGCAATTGGGTTTGGGAGATCCAAAACCCACCACTGTTATGTTGCAACTTGCAGACATGTCCATAGCCTACCCGGAAGGAGTGATTGAATATGTGCTATAAAAAATTGGGAAATTTATTTTTCCCGTTGATTTTATCATCTTGGATTTTGAAGTTGATGAAAAAGTTTCTATTATTTTAGGAAAACCTCTCTTGGCCACAGGTGATGCGATAATTAAAGTCAGGGAAGGAAAAATGATCATGAGATTTGACAACGAGGAAGCTGTGTTTAATGTATATAAAGTTATGCAACTTCCTTGCCATTATGAAGAATTGTCTATGATCTCTGTCATGGAGATGGATGAGAAACTCATAGCCCCAAGTGTGTACCTGAAGGATTCTTTAGAGAAGGCAATTGTATTGTTTGATAGCCTGGATATTGATGACGAGGTTGAAGAGATGAAGCATATTCTGAATGCATCTTGTGAATACCTGAAAGGATTAATTCCTTTTGAACCTTTGAATAGGCCGGATGGTCCACCTCCGAAACCATCAATTGAAAAAGCTCCAAAATTGGAATTGAAGCCTTTACCTTCTCGCCTTCTTTATGCTTATTTGGGTAGTTCGGATACATTATCTGTTATTATTTCCTCTAATTTATCTAAATTGCAGGAGGAAAAATTGTTGAGAGTGTTGCGAGATCATAAGAAAGCAATTGGGTGGACAATGTCCGACATCAAAGGTATTAGTCCTGCTTTCTGCATGCACAAAATCCTAATGGAGGAAGGACACAAGCCAAGCATATAACAACAACACCGCCTAAATCCCAACATGAAAGAGGTGGTAAGAAAAGAAGTGATCAAATGGCTTAATGCATGTATTGTATTCCCTATCTCTGATAGTAAATGGGTAAGTCCAGTGCAATGTGTCCCCAAGAAAGGGGGGATGACTATGGTAGTAAATGAGAATAATGATTTGATCCCAACAAGAACTGTCACAGGGTGGAGAATTTGCATTGACTATAGAAAATTGAACAATGCCACTCGGAAGGACCATTTTCCCCTCCCATTTATTGACCAAATGCTTGATAGGTTAGCTGGCCAGGAATACTACTACTTCCTGGATGGTTACTCGGGGTATAATCAAATTACTATAGCCCTAGAGGACCAAGAAAAGACCACTTTTACGTGTACTTATGGCATGTATGCGTTTAAAATAATGCCCCTCGGTCTTTGTAATGCACCTGCGACTTTTCAAAGGTGTATGATGGCCATCTTTATTGATATGGTTGAGAGGTTTGTGGAAGTTTTCATGGATGACTTTTCTGTGTTTGGATGTTCTTTCGATAATTGCTTAATGAACCTTGATAAAGTACTTACAAGGTGTGAAGAGACTAATCTGGTGTTGAACTGGGAAAAGTGCCATTTCATGGTGCGGGAAGGTATAGTTTTGGGACACAAAGTGTCCAAGGATGGTTTGCAAGTGGACAAGGCAAAGGTGGAAGCGATTGAAAAATTGCCTCCACCAATATATGTAAAAGGCATCCACAGTTTCTTAGGGCATGCAGATTTTTATCGTCGGTTTATTAAAGATTTCTCGAAAATTTCGTCTCCTTTGTGAAGGTTGCTTGAGAAAGATGCAGTGTTCAAATTCGATGATACCTGTCTGAAGGCATTCGAGGAGCTGAAAGGAAAGCTTGTGACTGCACCTATCATCATTGCTCCAGATTGGAAGCAGCCCTTTGAATTGATGTGCGATGCTAGTGACTTGGCTGTTGGGGCTGTTTTGGGACAGAGGAGGGTGAAGGTCTTCCATTCCATCTGCTACGCAAGTAAGACTCTAAATCCAGCTCAGATAAACTATACCGTCATTGAAAAGGAGTTGCTTGCAGTAGTATGGGCGTTTGACAAATTCAGATCATATCTTGTGGGGGCCAAAGTCATCGTCTACACGGATCATTCAGCTATCAGGTATTATTAGATAAAAAGGATGCCAAGCCAAGATTGATAAGGTGGGTTCTATTGCTGCAAGAGTTTGATCTAGAAATCTAAAATCGAAAAGGAACAGAAAATCAAGTGGCTGATCACTTCTCAAGATTAGAAAATCGGAACCATGTGGCTGAAGGGGGTGCAATTAAAGAAATATTTGCACATGAGCAATTGTTGGCAGTCACAAAAAACATGACCATGTGGTATGCTGATTATGTGAACTTCATTGCAAGTGGAGTGATTCCTCCAGAATTAACACCAGACAAAAGAAGAAGGTTCTTGCATGATGTGAGACTCGACATGTGGGATGAGCCATTTTTATACAGGCTTTGTGCAGACCAGTTGGTCAGGAGATGTATTCCTGAGGAAGAAATGAGCGTCATCCTTCATAGTTGCCACGCCTCACCATATAGAGGTCATCACAGAGGAGACCAGACTGCTTAGAAAGTACTACAAACAGGTTTTTATTGGCCCAAATTGTTTAAAGATGCACACACGTTTGTTAAATTGTGTGACAGGTGCCAGAGAACCGGGACAATCACTAAAAAGCATGAAATGCCGTTGTAAAATATTCTGGTGGTGGAGCTTTTTGATGTTTGTGGAATTGATTTCATGGGACCTTTTCCTTCTTCGAATGGTCAAAGATATATCTTGGTGGCGGTTGATTATGTTTCGAAGTGGATGGAGGCCATTGCTCTTCCCTCTAATGACGCAAAGGTGGTGGTGAGTTTTGTTAAGAAGCATATCTTCACACGCTTTGGAATTCCCAGAGTGCTAATCAGTGATGGAGGTATGCATTTCTGTAACAAACTTAACAACAATGTTCTTTCAAAATATGGGGTCAAGCATAAGGTCTCTACAGCCTATCACCCACAGACAAGTGGTCAGATAGAGGTTTCAAACAGAGAGATTAAGCAAATTCTTGAGAAAACAGTAAATGCCAATAGAAAAGATTGGGCTGGGAAGTTAGATGACACATTGTGGGCGTATAGAACAGCATACAAAACTCTCATAGGTGCTTCTCCATATAAATTGGTGTATGGGAAGGCATGTCGCTTGCCAGTCGAACTTGAGCAAAAAGCATATTGGACAATAAAAAAGCTGAACATGGATGAAGAATTAGCTGGAAAGAAAAGGTTGTTGCAACTTGATGAGCTCGATGAGTTTCGCTTACATGCATATGAGAATGCCAAGATTTATAAAGAAAAGACTAAGAAGTGGCATGATAAGCACATTAATAATAGAGAATTCGAGTCGGGGCAAGAAGTTTTATTGTTCAACTCGAGGTTGAAGCTTTTTCCCGGAAAGCTTAAATCTCGTTGGTCTGACCTTTTTATTGTGGTTAGCGTAAAACCTCACGGAGCCGTGGAATTGAGAGACATGAGTTCAACAGGCACCTTCTTGGTAAATGGGCAATGAATTAAACACTATTGGGGTGGTGACATTCAACGTCACAAAACCTCAGTAGATTTAATTGATGTATAATGAAATGTGGCATCGTGCCACGACGTAAAATTAGGCGCTGGTTGGGAGGAAACCCAATGATCGTGGTATTTGTGATTATAATTTTTTTATGTTTATCTATGTACTAATAAATGCAGGTGAACAAGGGCGGATGTTAAGGTAAAAAAAATTGCTTAAAAAAAATCGAAAATTACCCAGGTGCGCGGCCGCGCACCTGGCCGTGCATCTGACCGCGCTAAATTGCAAATCATTCTGTCTTGACCACGCTAAAACTAGCGCGGCCGCGCATCTAACCGCGCTAGTTCAGCGATTTTAATTCATTTTTTTGTTTTAATTTAAGAGAACAATTTCTATTCTACCCCTCCTTTACCCTTCATCTGATCCCCCATTACCTAAACACCCCATAATTTTAATTTACCCCCATCCTCTTCCTCACCCCAAACGTGACAAACACCCCAAAACCCTTCTTCTTCTCCAAATTTCAACCCCCAAATCTAATACCCAAACACCCACTTCTTCTACTTCACCATTCTCATCTTCTTCAAGGTATGAACTCTTGTTTCTTTTACTTTTATTTTTCTAATTTTTTTTCCAGATTTTTGTTTATATGCAAATACATTAGTTATAGTTGTTAAAGTTGATTTTTATGTAGATGTTTTGATAACATAAATTGAAACACTAGTGAGAAATTAGTTTTAATTACTTTTTCCTTGCCATCTTGTATTAATATTGTTATTTTTCAGATTTTTTTTTATTTCTTTGAAGTTTTTATACATATGTTTCATTAGTTGCACATAAATCATGTGTAAAAATGAGTAAAATATATTGCGGTGTTGTTGGTTGATGAGTGTATGGTGGAATCCAACTTGATTGGTGATTATTATGGGGTTTTAAAGGTGATTATTGCTCTAAAAGGGTTATAAGGGGTTATGAAAATACAATGCATACAATATGTTTGTAAAAATGCCCAAATGAATAAGAAAATGTAGTTTGTGACCAATGATGTATGTGAAATCTAAGTAACACCATTGAGTCGCAAATTTTGGATTAGGCTGTGTTGATATGTTATTGCTTTGCAAGTATAATGACTAACTCCAGGAAAAGACATAACACGGGTGCTTCATCAAGCAACCAGGAAGGCAGAGCTAGGTCAAAAGGAGTAACAATTACAAGCTCATTTGATAATACAAAGTTTGTTTCGACCAAAGCTCAGGACCGATTTGCAGAAAAAACTGAAAAGAAGTCAATTCCTAAAAGAGGTGTTGACATGAGAAAACTTGAATACTTGTGCCCTCGTATGCACGCTGAGTTGTTGAGAAGGGGTTTGCACACATTCGTCAACGAACCCGGTGAGGCAAATCTCATGGTCGTACGGGATTTTTATGCTAATGCTCCAGAGCATACCAATGGAATAGTTACAGTGCGCCGAAGAGCGGTGAATGCTTCGGTGGAGGCTATTCTAACTACTTACCAGCTGCCCGCACCTCCGTTGCCACATGATGACTTTTATGAATACGACCGTCAACCAACTTAAACAAAATGGGACAGATTTTTCGAGACTATAATAACACCAGGTAAAGAAGTTTCCTGGATGACTTATGGGCAGAAATTCAATTCTAATGCACTCACATTTGAAGCAAAGTGTTGGTTGCATCTCATATGCGCCCGATTGATACCATCAAATAACAAAACGGAGGTCAATGGACAACGAGCTTGTCTTATTTGGTGTTTTGTTAATGGTTACGACTTTGACGTGGCTAAAATCATTCATGATGAGATGTTCACTCGCTGCCAGATCAAGAGGTATGGTTTTTTTTCCTTCACTAGTTACTCAACTATGCAGGGATGCCAATGTGCCAGAATATCAACCTGCCGATGGGTTGGTTGAAAAGGAAAGCAAAATCCGAGCTGATAAAATGACAACGGGAAAGAACCGGAGGTAGTGAGGGTGGAAGAATCAAGCAGCTCTGATGATGATAACGACGATGATGATGAGGAGGAAAATGAGGAAATTAATATTGAAAGTGAGGCGCAGCCAGAAGCACCCCGTACATCACAAGTAGCACGAGCAGCAACACTATCATGAGCATCTTCATCTTCTCGATCTACTAGATTGCCTCATCAAAACACATTGGAGAAAGAAGTGGAGGAGCTTCGAACCACTATGACTAGGTTGGGCAGACGTGTGGAGAAGATAGCTGACCGACAAGTCAAGTCTGAGAATAAAATTATGGGCTGGCTTAGAGCATTGGGGCGTACTTGTAATGTGAATCCTGACACTATCTCAGATCAGGAATGAAGTTTCAGGGAAGTATCTTTGTTTCTTTTTCTTTTAAGCAATGAAAGTTATGGGGACATGCCTAAAGTTTAAGTGTGGGGTATGGGGATATATTTTAATTATTATGGATTTTAGGATTGTTTTGAATTATGTGGTTTGTTTTTGTTGGATTGGTACATTAAGTAAGTTGTTCATGCTATTTAAGTTGATTGTTAAATTATTGTGTTTGTTTAATATTGTTTGGCTAGATAGTTAGCCAAGTGGAGTAGAAATCCTTTAATTTCTTTTGGTTGGAAACCTTGAAATATAAAATAAAAAAAAATAAAAAAAAATAGAATGATTTGTATTTTTTAGTTTTTAGGATAATGTAACAATTTCCCCTTGGTTTTTCTTTAAGCCATGGTTATTTTCCAAGGGTTTATGTTGAACAGGGCATAGGTAGTTTTAACTTTCTGTTTTTATTTTGATTGAGGATTAAAATAAGGAGCTATAAGAAAAACAAAATGAAACGCTTAGTCTTAACTGTTGAATCTCATGAAAAGTACCTTAAATTTCATGTATGTTACTGAATTGACTGCTCATAATGGAGTGTCTTGATGAGCTAATCTGGATGAGTTATATGCCATGTGTGGTGAGAATTGTGCAGTCCATGCATTGCATTTGTGTCTAGAACTTGCCCGGTATGTGAATTGAAGCGAAATATTAGGTTATGCTCGATTTAAAAAATGATTTTAGGCTTTCTTTGATCCTTTTTTAGAGTAATTGTTTATCACAAATAAAATTTATCCTTATTTAACCCTATTGAGCATATAAACTTTTGTTTGGCAACCACATTACAAGCATATACCCTATTATTCTTCATTGATATTGTTTTGAACCTTTTTCCTCTTAAAGCACTTTAATTGTGAAAAGTTTGCTAAAAGAATTAAGAAGGAACTAAGTGTGGGGTGTCTTTTTAGTGAAGCAAATGAAAAAGCAATAAATTGCACTTGTTTTATAACATATACAACACTAGTGGAACTTAAATGAATAAATATATGATGTTTTGTTCCAGCTAGTGGGTAAAAATTAATATGAGTTATCATAATTGAAAAAATAAATAAATATCAATTGGGAAATATATTATTTGTGAATGAAAAATGGGTTGGAAAAATGAAAGTAACTTGTGATGTGTTAAACTGCTTAGGGAAGTTCGTCACTATTTCTAAATGCATCCTACCTGTCCCTTAGCCCATATTACAACCATGAAAAATTCCTAATTAATTTTGAAGCGAGCTAGCCTACATTAGTAGAAATTTACATTACGGGCAAGCTTATGGTACCAATTGCATGTATGAAACTTCTATTGTGAGAGTGAGCGCTTTCAGTGATTTATGGAAGTATATGATTTGAATGTGTGGAGTAAAATCCAAACCTTTCTTGTTGGCATGATGGTGAGGGCATATAACTTGTGATGACAAAGTAATTCTTGATATCTGTGTAGAGTAAGTTGAGGATGTTTAACTATTGCATGGCACTTGAGATTCAATTTTGAGACTAAGACGGTTCACTACGAGGCGCAACATATGTACATTGTTATAAGTGTAATGTGTTAAGGGAAATGGTTGAGTGAAGGGATTTTGAGAGATAGCTCTAATATAATAGTTTGATTGCTCGAGGACTAGCAATGTATTAAGTATGGGGTGTTTATAATAGGTAAAATCTGGGTGATTTAACTATTGTTTATGCTTCTACTTGATTATATTCCAATGATATATTGTGATTAATTGATGAATTATGGGCTTTAATAGTGAATTGTATATATTTCATGTTAAGGAGCCTATATTATGTAAAAAAAAATATAGGATTGGAACTATTGTTGGAGCAATAAAAATGCCTCGGGGCTAAATATGGTGGAAGAGCAAGAAAATAATCAAGAATTAGAAACAACTGGACTAGCGCGGTCAGATGAGCGGCCAGATGCGCGGCCGCGCTAGCCCAGAATCCGGAAATTATTGGTAAAGGGGTAAGTTTGGAATTTCCTCTTAATTCCACTCAATTTGCATAAAGTAAAAGCTCCATTATGTATGTAGAGCAGATGAAGGGAGGAAGAAAATAATTTTAGAGAGAGAAAGTGAAGAGAAGGCTCAATCTTGAAGTGAAGAAGAGAAGGAAATACAATCTTGAAGCAAGAATTCAACGAGTTTTTCTAAACTTTCTGCTTGTATTTACGTATATTTCATTTAAGATGTTTATTGTTGATTTTAATATGAATATGAGTAGCTGAAAACTCTAGTATTCTGGGGCCATGGGTGTTAGATGATCTTGTTGTTTGAAGCTTAGATTGAAGATCTTGAATCTATCGTTATGAGTTGTTTATTTGATTCTGCTCTTAATTATTTTACTGCGTAGCTAACAGTGAAATA
>MU773314.1:23299-44639 GCA_026770625.1 Nicotiana glauca
AATTGTTGTAGTAATTTTGTGTTGAATTATTGTTTAATTATTAAGTAAATTGTAAATTGGCTCTTTATATATTTTGTAATAATATAGCATGAATTGATAATTGTTTGAGTCTACATCAGTTGAGAAGTTGATCACAATTCCTCGTGGGAACGATACTTTACTTACTACTATATTACTTATCGATCGCGTACACTTGCGTGAGTGTTTTGGTCGCAACACTGGTTTATTAGAGTCTCATGGATCGGTACGGAGATGTCTGTACTTATCTCCAAGAGGCTATCGAACTGTTAGGAAAATTCTACTTCATTTGATTCCGTGTCGTGCGAGATTATTGACTTCGAAATTCTAAACTTTTGTCTTCTATTCTCTCACAGATGGTGAGGACACGTGCTGCCAGAGGTGACCATGCACCCGCACCCCCTGCTGGAGCCGCTTAAGGCCGCGGCAGAGGTAAAGGCCAAGGACGCGCACGTTATGCAGTTAGAGCACCCGTGCGAGCTGCTACAAATGAGACACCAGCAGCTTCAGGCGGAGCCCAGGCGCCTGATACACCTACTACTAGGAAACCCTTGCACAGTTCATGAGCATGTACAACACTCTAGCTCAGGCATGGTTGATTCCCCTTGCTGCAGCCACAACTCAAGCCGGAGGATAAGCACAGACTCCTGCTGCCCACACCCAGAGCAGCAAGCTCAAGTTGATCAGATCCTAGAGGTTATATCGGTATCACCCGTAGCCCTAGCTCAGACTGGGGGTAGGGCGGCAGTTTCAGAGGAGGAGGAGCGGAGGCTTGAGAGGTACAAGACGTACAACCCTCTTGTATTCAGTGGTCAAGCATCAGAGTATGCTTAGGGATTTCTGGAGGAGTTTCACCGTTTCCTCCGCACTATGGCCATATCAGAGTCGAGTGAGATTTCTTTCACTACCTTTCAGCTTCGAGGGGCAACCTATCAGTGGTGGTGTACTTTTGAGTTGGACAGTCTGGCTAAGGCAGCTTCCCTTACAAGGACCTTGTTCTCGGATATGTTTTTGAGAGAGTATGTCCCTCAGAGCCTCAGGAACGCATGGCGTGCGGAGTTTGAGCATTTGCGCTAGGGTACTATGACTTTTTTGAAGTATGTTGTCTGTTTCAGTGACTTGGCTAGACATGTACCGACCTTAGCCTCTACAGTTCGAGAGAGAGTTTGCCAGTTTTTTGAGGGGCTCATTCCCAACATCAGATCTAGCATGGACTGGGAGTTAGAGATAGATATCGCCTATCAATAAGTGGTAAGTATTGCTAGGATAGTAGAGGGCATGCTTGCTCGGGATAAGGAGAGGAGAGAGTCCAAAAGGTCTCGAGAGTCGGGCCATTATTCTAGTGTCAGTGCCCCAGCTATAGTTCGTCATGGTAGGGGTTATGTGAGTCTCCCCGTTCATTCAGCTCTTCCAGTAGCCAGTGGTATTCCATCTCCTCCTAGACCTCATGAGCCTTATTATGCACCTCCAGTATCTAGTGGGCCTCCTGCACAGGGTGTTTTCAGTGGTCTGTCCAACAGACCTAGCCCGAGCCAGTCACAACTGCCACGCCATCCTAGAGCTTGTTTTGAGTGTGGCGACACTCACCATATGGTAAGGGATTTCCCTAGGCTTATGAGGGTTGCACCTCCACAAACTTCTCAGCCACAACGTACTCCACAGGGTTCCCATGCTATGATTACAGCACCAGCTGCCACCCCACCTGCTCAGCCAGCTAGATGTGGATGTCGGGGAGGTAGAGGTCGCCCTAGAGGGGGAGCCCAGGCCAGATACTATGCCCTTCATGCCCGTAAAGAGGATGTTGCTTCTGATTATGTCATTACAAGTATTGTTCCGATTTGTCATAGAGATGCATCAGTTCTATTCGACCCAGGCTCCACTTATTCCTATGTGTCCTCTTATTTTATCCCGAATTTGGGCGTATCTCGGGATTCTTTGAGTTCCCATGTTTATGTTTCTACTCCTGTGGGAGATTCTCTTCTACCTTTATACAAGATTCGATTTGCTGTGTTATTCAAAGGTTTCCCACATCAGATCCGATAAAGTATTTAATATTCCCACGTTTGGTTATCTTACATCATTGTTAGAAGGAGAATCATCGACCTCATTATACATTTGGGTGAATTATTCTCTTTATTTATAGTTATTGCCATTCATCATATTTATTGCTCGTTCTCGTTCCCTCATTCATTCTGAAGAATACCATCAAACCTCCTTTGGCTTTTAATAGCTTTAAATGTTGTTTCAAAATTATTACTACCCATCAATATTGGATCTAGGACTTATTATATTTAGCTATAATTTACCTATTATCATTTACTTAATTAGCTTAACAAAAAGGCTTAACACTATTTGGTCAAACAATCCCCAACTACTCAAGCAACTCAAATGATTGGGTCACGAGGAAGGTTCACATTTTTAAAAATTTCTATTATCTTCATTTAGTCAAGGTGACTTCCAGTACTAGTTTTAGTTCCTGCATGAGAGTTACAATATCAGACTTCTAATGTGATAAGTGATCAAACATACTTCATATCCAGAATGATTTATCTTTTCCTTTAAAAACTAAAAGTTTTCTTAGTGATCAGCATTTTATTACGCAAGAAAGATCTTCTAATTAAATTATACTATACTTTAGGTTAAGTGCATCCAGCATGCACCAACAGGTTTTGTTTTCGAAAAGTTAGTATCCTTCATTCTTCCAGTATATATGCACCACAAGCACTTTGTGCTTTCAAAATATTCTTCATTATTTGCATACTTTTATGTATAATATCCTGCGTTGAGGCGGATTTAGGGTTCAAGAAGATGGGTGCACCACTACCAACGATAGAAGAGGGACGAACAATGGTGGATGTACTTTTTTGACAACGGCTAATTTATCTCAAACCTAATAGTTTCAATGCATAACATAAAGTTATATGTAAAAATTCACTAAATTTTTAATAAATTATATTTGTACTAATAATTCAAAAATATAATAATTTTAGTATTAAAAATATTAGAGGTCGAAATTATTAAGTTATGAATCCGCCCACTGAGAATGAGCTACGAAACTTGGGGTATGGGACTTGCAATTTCGGTAACGGCAAGCTAATGTTTGAAAACTACTAAGATGGAGTTGGACAAGAGAGGAAACACAAAAAAATTAAAAAAATTCAGAAGAATTGACTTTATACACGAGATATGTAAAGATTTTTTATTATCAAATTATTTGTAGATAATTGATTAATAACATAGAAATATCTTAAGCGAACTTGTGATAAAAAATTGAATGAAACAAGGAAGGAAAAAAAAAGAGAATAATAGAATAGGAAAACAAACTAAAAGAGGGTAGAAAATACTTTAAGTTACAAGTATTGTACTTGAAAAGCTGTAAAAAGGGAAATCATATTAAAATGTTTCAATCCTTCTACACATATGCACATAACAAGATCCTTGATCAGTGCACCATGCCTTTGTTTGGTGCATCTGATGCCTTTATTTTATTGGGTGCACTATCATAGTATTTATCTAATTTACGAAAAGTATATAAAATATAATACAAAATTTTGGGATTATGGGTTCCTATGAACTAAAAAATATTAAGTGGATCTGCCCTGGTCCTGTGCAATATGAATGATGATATAAGTCTAGGGATGTTAACATATACTTTTCTTTTTAATACTAGACTAGATACACGTAATAATAATGAAATTCAATGCTATATTTTTTTGCCAAAAAAGTGTTAAACCCTTTAGTGAAACCAATTAATAGAGAGATAGAAGGTAAATTTTAGTCAAACATAATTAACTCTAGATCCAAACATATTGAGTATGAAAATCGAAGAAGAAAAAAATGTATAATATTTCTTAATATAATAATTATACATTAGATATGAACGATAAGCTTACCTCTAAGACAGATTTGCCCCATAATTATGAGAGCAAGGAAGGGGAAGAGAAGAAACTATTCATGATGAAGAGATTCCTCTTGTCGACTCCGTAGGGGTAGCTATCCAGAATCCCCCTCTCTCGGTTCAGCTTCCTTTATATATTTTAATAATTTTTCCTTTTATCCAGTGGTCTTTGACCGACGTACTTTCTTACGACTGTACCCTTTACCGTTCGCCTGAACATTACGTTTGCTCTGCGCTAGAAGCTTTCCGACAGTTTGACCTCAGCGATAGCCAATGTGCTCTTTGCCATCTCGCCTTGTGGGCATAATTACGGCTTAGTCGACCCCTTAACGTTCCTCTTAAGGACAACCATCCTATGGTCAGATTTTGACCCATACAGTTAGTCCCTTCATCCATCGGGGTCTCCTCTTGGCGAGCTCAACATGAGGACTTTTTTTATTCAAAAGTTAGGAGAAATTTGCACGTTACGCGTTGAACGAGATCCTTAGGTCAAGGTGGTGACGTGACGCTTCAATGGTACCATTGGATCGTTACGTCAGTTCGGATTTCCCGTGCCCTTTCAGTTTTTGGTTGGCGGCTTTTGGTTTCCCGCTTAGGCCATTTATATTCTTATAAATAGGGGTAAACCACCATTCCATTGTTATTATTTTCGATTTATCTGAGGAATTTTGTAAACATCCACCTTCTTCAGTATCTTATACTTCTGATTTCATACTTCCGCTTTTGTCAGAATTTGAAACCATCCTCTTTTTTCCTTCATCACACTTGTTTACTCCGAGCACTTTAGACTGACATGTTCTTCGAAGCTCCAGTGTCGAAAAATGATGCACCTCCTCTTGGAGAGGGAGTGGAGGCGATGAAAGATGAGGGAGTTCCAACGATGGCTGAGATACTGTCCCGTCCAGGGAAATTATGGATCAACTTCAACAGCCCTGCCAGAGAAGAATCGAAACCTGTACCCTCTACCATCGATGAAGCGGTGATTGCGACGCTCAAGACCAAGTGGGAAATTCCTACCCATATCGAAATGGTGCCGGCAACAGGGACGGACATTGTACATTTGCACCACCCAAGGTACTGCACTTTTTACGCGTATCCTTTTGATGTCGGGTATATGCTTCCTCTCCCATCTCTAGTGATAGACTTCTGCCGCTTCTACGAAGTGTGTCCGGCTCAGCTTTCACCGTACGCGTACAAGCTCTTCCTCACGCTTCTCAAGTATGCGAAGCTCGTCAGTCGAGAGATCACTTTGGGTCACATGCTTAATATTTTTGCCCCTCAATTTATCCGTGCCACGATGATCCACATTCGCCATCGAGGAACAAAGAGTTTGGTGGTGAAGATGGACGATAAGGCTAATCGCTGCTTCTGGGAAAGCTATTTTTACGTGCAGATAGAGCACCTTGTAGCGGAATCGGCAGGGTTCTCTAAGACGTGTAACATCGCACGTAAGTTTCCCTTTGTTTATTTTGTGATTCCTCTCGAGGCGGTGGCTGACTGTTCTTCTTTAGATGTCATTGCTATTGACTTGTTTTCACTTTCGCAGCCGAGAGACTGCCTCCCCCGCTAGTTGACGACATCCGCTAGTGGGTAAACACCATTCTTCCCTATACATTGGGGGTCCGTGAGTGGGTGTCCTTTTATGAGAGATATGGGTGTACGCCTCTCATTGGTGAGTCGGTCCGTTGCTGTTTCTTTGTTCTTTGCCTTATAGTATGATCTTGTCGTTGTATGATCATTTTTCTTTGTTGATAGGGAGAGTGAGAAGGACGAGGGATCCTCTGCTCGCATTCTGTCAGTCGGCACCTCCTACCTAGCCCGCGCCGAGGTCTACTACATGGCCTACATCGAGAACTACCCAATCTGCACCTGCAGCCGGAGCCGTGTGTGCGGAAGTTACTCCTCAACCTAAGACTCTGGCTTCTACCGTCCACTCAACGGGTGAATCTTCCTGTGCTAGTAGTGGAGAGGCCTCATCGAAGAGACGACGAGTGGAGCTAGAGGTGGCTCCTCTTGCTGAAGCATTTTCGAGGGGAGACCCTCCCTTAGCGGTGTCCGAAATTAACGGTGGTACGAACTCGATCACAGAGGTCAACTCGGTGGGAGAGGTTGTGCCTGTGGTGATCGATCAACAGACTAATATGGCGGAGAGACGGAGTCCCGAGGCTGCCGGTGCCGTTTTAGGCAGCCCTTCGTCATCTAGGCCAATCACACCTTTGATTTGGTCGTATAGAAGGGAAAGGGTATCGTGGTTGATGATTATGAGTCTGACTCTAACCTCAATCCTGATAATGTTAGGATATTCTAGGAGGGCTTTACCCGAGCTGCGGTAAGAGCGGGAGGTCCCTCCCGAATACTCGAGATTCCATCGGACCTCAATCTTTTACGAGACACGGTGGATTTGGTGCCGCGGTTCGACCTTCTATGCTCTACTGCAGAGAGAGAAGATCTTCAAGATGTCAGTGACGCCGAATTATCGTATGAAGTGGCCGCGATAAGCCTGAGGGTAAGTTTCTTCTCTTTGTTTTTTCTTTCCTTTTTTCTTTTGCGACCTCAGCTTTCACCAACTTTTTTCTTTACTTTTAGTCTTACATGCTGGAGATCGAGAATGCTCGTAGGGTCGAGACTCGGGCCAAGATTTTTTTATGATACCTGAAAAGTATCGACGCTACCGCAACAAATGCCATGAGATTCATGAGCCACTCAGAGCGAACATTGGCAATCAATCCCTCAGGGAGAGGCTGGAGAAAAGGGATCAGAAGCTGATGCAGTCCATTCATAGGTGTAGTGAGCTCGAGGAGCTGCTTCATGTCAAGGATGAAAAAATTGAGTTGGGCAAAAGGATCGCTGTAGAGTGCGAGCATCTTCAGGCAAATGTGTTATCGTTACAATCCGAACTTGATCAGAATGCTGCTAGAGTTGAAGCTTTGAGTGCAGAATGGATGGGAAAGTTAGTCAAACTGGAGAGAAAAATGGCCGAGTTGGAGAATGCTGAGAATGCTCGAGCGTCGACTTTAGAAAGAGCGACAACGCTGGAGGACATTATCCGTGTCCTTCAACCTGAGCAGGAATCCAAGAGAAAAACGGCCACGCTAAGGGAGTTGAGGCTCAAAAAGCGCATCAACGGGATTGATTGGGAGGCTTTGAGCCTCGGGGAACAGGTCGTGGCGCTTGAAGCTGAGAGGGTGCAGTTGTTGGCTCAAATTAAATCTGTATCTGCCACCGTCCCTCATCATTTGCATGAGCTTTAGGTCCATGCCAAGGCCCAATGAGACATATATAAGGTTTTTTGGGAGGCCGACAATATTTCTGAGGCTGCTTATAAAGAGGCCCGGGTAAAGGCACGAAAAGCTCGTGTCAGCTGCGGCTATGATCCTGCAACACCGAAGGCCGGCAAGGATGCTCACGTTGAGGAGGACTTTCTTGAGGACAATGATGGGGAGAACGACAATGATGATGCCGAGTGAAAAGTTGTTGTTGTTTTAATGTATTTTTTGTTGTTGTTCAATTTTGTCTTTTTTGTTGGGCCTGTTTTGGCCTTTTGTAAGGTGCGGCTGTTGTGCACGTATATATATAAACAAAAAAGTTATTTCGCCTTGGTATATCCTTTGATTTTATTTCCCTTCCCCTTTGTTGTCACATCTTTTTGTTTTGCTTTAGACCTTCAGATTTTTATGTGGCGAGTTCCTAATTTTTTGATTTGGGATTTCAGCTTTGACCGGGTCGAGTAAAGTCTTGTCGTGTGAGTCCGAATAGAGCTGCTTTGGACTTGCATATTCGGGCGGGATTGATTTTTGATTTATCGGTTTAGGCGGTGTCATCCTTGATTCAAACGAGGTTGAATTTGGATCCGTCCTTTCGGTCAAAGTCATTTTGGACTTGATTATTCGAGGGGGATTAAGTTCATACTTGCTGACTTAGGCGGAGCGAGGTTGAGTTTGGAATCATTGTCTGGAGCGAGCCTCATTTCCGACTTTATTTGAACGAGTTCGAATTTGGAGTCGCCATTTTGGGTGAAGTCGATTTCTGACTTATACTTGAATAATTTCGAGCTTTTCCTTTTATTTGACTGTGGCCAGCGACCGTAAAAGGTGTTGTTTAGAACGAGGTGGGATTGTGACCTACTTGTTTTGACAATGGCCGGTGGCTGTAAAAGTGTTATTTTGAGTAAGATTGAAATAATAATCTATTTGATTTGGTGATGGCAGTGGCCGTAGAAGTGTTATTTTGGAGTAAGGTCGAAATGTTAACCCGTTGTAATTCGAACGAGGTCGAATTCTTCTTTTGGCGATGGCCATTGGACGTAGGGGTATCATTTTGCACTAAGGTCGAAACGTTAACCCGTCATAATTCGAGCGAGGTCAAATTGTTCTTTTGACGATGGTCGTTGGCCGTAGGGGTGTTATTTCGCGCTAAGGTCGAAATGTTAACCTGTCGTAATTCGAGTGAGGTCGAATTCTTCTTTTAGAGATGATCGTTGGCCGTAGGGGTGTTATTTCGCACTAAGGTCGAAATGTTAACCCGTCGTAATTCGAGCGAGGTAGAATTCTTCTTTTGGCGATGGTCGTTGGCCGTAGGGGTGTAATTTCGCACTAAGGTCGAATGTTAACCCGTCGTAATTTGAGTGAGGTTGAATTCTTCTTTTGGCGATGGCCCTTGGCCGTATGTGTGTTATTTCGCACTAAGGTCGAAATGTTAACCTGTCGTAATTCGAGCGAGGTCGAATTCTTCTTTTGGCGATGACCATTGGCCATAGGGGCGTTATTTCGCACTAAGTTTGAAATGTTAACCCGTCGTAATTTGAGCGAGGTCAAATTCTTCTTTTGGCGATGGCTGTTGGCCGTAGGGGTGTTATTTCACACTAAGGTCGAAATGGTTACCCATCGTAATTTGAGCAAGGTCAAATTCTTCTTTTGATGATGGTCGTTGGCCATAGTGGTGTTATTTCGCACTAAGGTCGAAATGTTAACCCGTCGTCTCGATTTTGTTTTTACTGGAGAATATTGGGTGTTCCCTGGGTGAGTCCCCATTTTGCCTAGCTTCTACGTTTTCCGGGTGAGTTCCAGTTTGCTTAACTTCGTTTGCATTGGAGAATACTATGCGTTTCCTGGGTGAGTCCCAATTTGCTTTTGTGTGCTTCCTGGGTGAGTCCCAGTTTCGTTTACTTCGCTTGTATTGGAGAATACTATATGTTTCCTAGTTGAGTCCTAGTTTGCTTTACTTCGCTTTCATTGGAGAATACCTTGGTGGAGAGTACAAATTGTTGCTCTATTTCATTCACTGGAGAATGCTATACATGTTAGTTTCATACATATATTGGAGAAGTTTCCATGTATCTAGTCCCTTCATCGTTCGACCTGGAGAGGTAGTCGGCAGGTAGGGCGATGAATCATACTTGAGCTTCCAGACGTCCCTCTTGTCGCCTCGCCAGAAGTCTCCCCGGGAAGACCCAATTGGGACAAAACCCGGGTGAAGGAAAAATGGTACGACTTGAGGGGTGTCCTTTCTTCAGAAGTTGAAATATTTGAGGTGGGTGACATTTCAATTGTTTTGTAGTAGCTTTTCTTCCACTGTTTCTAGTTAGAATGCTCCTTTGTTTGCTTGCCCATGCGAGTGCTCGCATTCCTGTTTGAATCAACACAAGGGTGAAGATAAACCAAAATGAAATTTTCCGTTACCTTGACCCAACGAGTCACTGGAAGAAGAAGTGACATTGTAGTGCTACTCGCTCCGCCTGGTGTTCGAATGGTGGTTTTAGATTTGGCGACCGTGTTCGGCTCCGTCGTTAACAACGTCTAGGCTTCGCATGAGTTTGGTCCACCTCACTCGCTGAAGTGTTGAAATCGAGTCCCGCTCCGATCTCGTCTGATTTGTACCGACAACAAGGGAAACATATCATACTTCGCTCATAGATCATCCAATGCATCCCCTCCCAAGGGGTGGGAATGCGGGTCAATATATAAGGTAAATACGTCAAAAGGGGTTGTGGTCGTGTCAGATGATCGTGATTCTATTTTGAACGTGCATTCGTCGTGCAAAACCTATCGTCACAGTCGAGACGTGGAATTTGCATGGACATTGGTTATAACTTCTACTTTATGTAGCAACCTGACCTAGATTGGTACGGTTGTCTCGAAGGCTTACTTACCGCTCTTTCGTGTGGGTAGTGACACTTCGCCGATTCTAGATCTAAAGGACACTAAGAAGTTTGGCTAAGAAATCCCCACAGACGATGTCAAGTTGTTTGACCAAAAAGTGTTAAACCCTTTAGTGAAATATTTTAATAGAGAGATAGAAGGTAAATCTTAGCCAAACATAATTAACTCTAGATCCAAATATATTGAGTACGAAAATCGAAAAAGAACAAGAATGTGTAATATTTCTTCATACATCATATATGAACGATAATCTTACATCTAAGACAGATTTGCACCGTAATCATGGGAGCAAGGAAGGGGAAGAGAGGGAATTGTTGATGACGAAGAGATTCCTCTTATTGACTCTGTAGGGGTAGCTATCCATAATCCCCCCTCTATGGGTTTAGCTCCCTCTATATATATTAATAATTTTTCCTTTTATCCAATGGTCTTTGACGGGATACTTTCTTGCGACTGTACCCTTTATCGTTCGTCTGAACATTACGTTTGTTCTGTGCTAGAAGCTTTCCGACAGTTTGATCCTGGCGATTGCCGAGGTGATCTTTGCTATCTTGCTCCGTAGGCATGGTTACGGCTTGATCGACCCCTTATCGTTCTTAAGGACAACCATCCCATAGTCAGATTTTGACCCATACAATATCTAGATGTCAAAGTTTGAAAAACAACGCAACAAATGAAAGACAATGCATTCATTAATCAACTTGTAACCTAACAAATAAAGCTTAGATCAAACAAAATATCTTTTCTCTGTATTAAGCTTAACCTTAACTTCAGTAAAAAAATAAAACAAAACGATACATTACCTCAACACAAGTGAACAAGTTCGTTAAGAGTCTGTTTGGAAAGCCACCCTGTAATTAGAATTGGTGTAATTACAAGGGTAGTAATTAAACAGCCTAGTAATTACTCAGTTGTGTAATTACGACGACCTGTTTGTTTGTCATAGTGTAATTACAAGTTTACTGTTTGGTTGCACACGTGTAATTACACAGTTAGGTTAAATTTTAAATTAAGTAATTATCAAAACTTAAAAGTTAATATAATAAATATATGCCTATAAATTTTTATAAGTATAAATGATATTATATTTGGTATTTAAGATGTATATTTTTCGTGAATATACATTAATAAATAATAATATATTTATAACTAATATTATAAAATAATTTATCTATATATTTTAAATTAATAATATTTAGTTTAAATACGTACAAAAATTAAAAATATACATTTTTTGTAAGAACATCATGGAATTCATATTTGATAAAATAAACTAATATTTATAAATCTAATGTCATAACATTATTCAAATGTTTGACAAAACTGATCTATCAATTCTAACTAAAAAATGAACAACATGCGACGTGAGCCAATACTACTAAAACAAGTAAATTAGAACCATGAATATAACACAATTTCAAAATTCAAAAAAAAATAATTTAACATATGTCAAATTCCAACATAATAATAGTAAGTTCCACTATAATTTTAGATTAGGAAACATAATAAGTTTATAACCACATTCAACAATGAAATTCCACTTTAATTATATCACTCATTATATGACAAGTTTGTAAATGACTCATTATTTATAATATTAGGAGGTGTAGTTTCAAAAAATAGAATAATAAAATAAATAAAAATAAAATATAAGCAATTACATGAAATAACAAGAAATAAAGGAAGAGAAATAAAAGATAAATAATGTACAAAGAAAAATATATTTTAAAATTTTTTAAAAAATTAAAAATTAAAAAATTAAAATAATAGAAAAAAAAAGTTATAAAGAAAATAAAATAAAATAAAAATAAAAAGGAAAGAAAATAAAAAATAACATTATAATTACACTGTGTAATTACCACAAATTCTCATCTCCCCTTGAAAATCGGAGAGTGTAATTATATCTCTCCAATTACACTTAATTTCATGTTGATCAAGTAATTACTTGAACAAACAAATATGCCATTACATCTAATTACACCCAAATCCAATTTGCGTTGGCTTTCCAAACATCCTCCGGAGGAAATTGATATAGCAACATTCAACAAGGACGGCACGGTGTCTTAAGGCCCCAAAAGTTGTGAAAACTGACATACAAGTCTCTGATTAATTTACTTACTTAATATCGAACCCAACCGACGTCGACGCGGTCCGTCGTTTAAATTTTCTATCTCCGTTATACATCCAATAATAAAGGAAACTTTCCAATTTCAAATTCTAAAGTCGACTCGTTGCCCAGTTCTCTCTCCCTTCTTCAATTCATTGCCGATCTATCGATCGATTACGAAATCGCCGGCGGTGCTGATTATATTGTTTTAGTCGTTACCTGAGTCAAGTTGCCGATCTTTGACTCGGATCAATGGAGAATCTTATACAATTGGTTAACAGATTACAGAGAGCTTGTACAGCCCTTGGCGATCACGGTGAAGAGAGTGCATTGCCTACTCTCTGGGACGCCCTTCCTTCCATCGCCGTCGTTGGTGGCCAGGTCTCTCCGATCTCCTTATTCGTTCGATTCAGATCTGTGTTTTGTACCATTATTATCTTTCTATTGGTTTTTTCCTGTTACTTAATTTCTAGAATCCTCCTTTACTGCGTCTGTATCTATTGTCCTTGAACATGATTTCTTAATCTTTGCTTATCTTTTGTTAGTTTGATAATATGCAGTTCATGATGAAATAAGTGTTTTCTCGAAATCTAGGGTTCCGATCTATTTGTGAATTCTTGAAGGAGTCGGTTGTAGCTTCTGTTGGTAGGGAATTTTAGTTCATGTTGGCATATCTGATGATGTGTTGTAGTCCATTAAAACGTACAAGCGTCTAATGTGAAAACATCGTGCCGCTTTTGTGCAGTAGGAGTTCTATGAGCTGCTTGATGTTACTGCGATAGTGCATGGATATAGGATAGTTTAGCTCGCTGTATTTCTGCTTGTGTTATGTGCATTTGTCAGTTCCTTTTGAGTTAATATATGTTATTCTGTGCTGTGATCGTTTTGTGCAGTGGATTGTCATATGTTTTGGTCTGATTATATGTGTCAAACAAAATTAATGTGTGCTTAATGGCATCTGAACACTCTTGGTGTAATGATTTGCTGGTTTAATAGCATTGCTTAACTTCATATTCTGTATGGCTTATAGAGCTCTGGGAAGTCTTCAGTGCTTGAGAGCATTGTTGGAAAGGATTTTTTGCCTCGTGGATCCGGTAAAAATAATGCGTTCATTATTAGTGCTGTTTACATGAAGTTTTTATCAATGCTAGATCACAAGAAATACTATTAACATATCATGTGCAGGTATTGTCACTCGTCGACCCCTTGTCCTACAGCTTCATCGGATAGATGAGGGTAGAGAATATGCAGAATTTGGACACCTTCCAAGGAAGAGGTTTACTGATTTTGGTGAGTCGCTAGACAATATATACCATAATTGTTTATGCAGACCTAATTTTCACCTTCCACATGTATCACCTGATATACTTTAGTATACTTGTCATGATCATTAATCACCTTGCTTTATTGTCCTTTTAACTTTTAAATCCTGTGTATCTTTTGTTCAGCTGCCGTGAGAAAGGAGATTGCAGACGAGACTGATCGAGAGACAGGCCGTTCTAAACAGATCTCCAGTGTCCCAATTTATCTCAGTATATATTCTCCAAACGGTAAGAGATTTTAGCTTTCTCTATTAGCAATGGTGTATTGTAACTCAGTATAAGGTTGAAAGCTATGTGCTTGTTTTGACAAAGCAGTACTTGAATGTACCCTCTAAATAAAAGTAGTACTTGAACCTTGTATTCGGAGTATATATTTGAAATTCAGAATTATACTGATCTTTGTTTTACTGAAACGTGAGGCGAATATTTCTGCAACAGCTAATGCAACTAACAAACTCCCCATCTGAGTATTTACTGGACAGTTAAAGGCTTAAAGCATCTTGGGTAAATTCTCATGTAGTGTGGTCTATTCTTTAGTGGAAAGCTTTTCAAAATTTTATCACTTGTGAAAATCTACTTGTTGAATATTGGTGTTTTTGTCCTTTGTTTCCTATTGGGCTATACCTCTAATTTGAGTCGCAGCATTTTGTTGGTGCCAATTGTGTCCCTCTTTTCCATTTTATAACTTTTGAGAAAGTCCCTAATAGACACAGTCTGCAATTGTTCTTCCGTGTTCTATATTTCTGTTTTTTTTTCCTCTGGCTTTTGACATCTGAATTTTGATTTTGGTCAATGCCAGTCGTAAACTTGACACTGATCGATCTTCCTGGACTTACAAAAGTAGCAGTTGGTGAGTTGTTTGTTTGGCTCATCAGTTTTAGTTGTTTGTTGCCTTTTCCTGATAATGGACTATTTCTGAAGCAAATTCTCTCCATTGAATTCTTTTAGAGGGACAATCTGAGAGCATTGTTGCGGACATTGAAAACATGGTTCGCTCTTATATTGAGAAGGTTAGTTGTACTTTCTCTTATTGATAAATTTTCTATGGGCATTGTTCAAGTGTCTTTACACTTAGGAAAACAATAATACAGTACCAAGTTCGCTGACGGCCCATCCGGTGAATCGCGGAAGGAAGTCTCACGGAATGGAATTAGGATAAAAATAAATGATTTGTGTGATTTGGATCTATTCTTGAGATTAGCCGCAATGAATGTTGGGGTGCACCCTAACCTACTTCACCTCTGACTTTAAAGGAGTTTGGAATGGAATGAAAATAGTAGAAAAGTGAAGGGTAGGGATCAGCATGGAACTGCTTAGCAAGATGGACGAGGGTTAGGGGTATCTCTGGAGCTTGGGGAGGGAAAGGGGATCACTGGAATGGTGAAAGGGTAATGGGTCGACCATAAAGTGCTGGTTCATGAAAGGTTGAGATAGAATGTTGCTTATCTGATCCTCTCTCAATTTTGCCCCTATGAATGGTCATTTTGGCCATTTCAAAATAGAATGTGTATTGGCGTTAAGGCACTACGGAAATAATCTCGGAATCACAACTCCAAAATGAAATCAGGACTTAATAAGATGGAATTGGAATGAAACATTGTTATTCCATTCTCTTGTTGTTATATTGTCCCAAAGAGGCTATACATCATGAGCAGTTTAGTTTTTGATTTAAGATGTTGGTAAATATATTGGCTTTTAAGAATCTCAATTACTTCTTCATGTGCGGATGAGTTTTTTTATTCCATTGTTTTTACATTGCAGCCAAATTGCATTATTCTTGCTGTTTCTCCTGCGAATCAAGATCTTGCAACATCGGATGCTATTAAGATTTCTCGCGAAGTAGACCCTAAAGGTTAGAGTTCAGACATGTCCTCTTCTTCGCCTTTTTCTTTCTCTAGGTTGCTTGCTATATTTGATCAGTTATGTATATTTTGATTGATGTCAAATAGCTGGATCTAGTCAATTTATGTGGTTTAGTTAATTATTGTTTTGCAAATTGTTCACTTGAGCAGAAGCTGGAATTCAGAAATAGATTGGAATGCTGCATGCTTCTAAGAGACTTTTCTTTCTCACTTTTATTTTTTCTGTTCTTATCTCTATTTCGCTGACTTATCTATTATTTTTAACATCATTGTGTACAAGGTAAGCACATTAAAATATGCGCCTCTTCGTTGCCTCATAAAATAATTCTCTACGTTGACAATGATGATAGAGTTCTTGGGTTTTGTTTTTCTTCTATTTCTTCACATGTTCTGTGGCTCTCTTGAAAGTAAGAGGATTAATGTTACCAATTATTATGGACAAGTTTTGTTCGATATCCGTGAACTCTTATACGTTCCTTTCTTCATGATAAGTAATGCACATTTCTCATGCAATATAACCGTTAAATGTGACAAAGCAAGAGGAAGAAGACTTGGATTTCATGGAAAATAAAGGTGAAACAAGAAATTAAAAATAGAACTGAGAAGAGAAATAATTTTTTCTTGTACACATTGAATCCAACAGTATTTTAGAACAAATCTTAGTATCTTGTATATATTAGGGAACTCTGGGTTTCGTTCCGGTCTCATTTAAATTATTATTGATTGAGCAAATAATGTAGCTAGATTTTTTGCTTGAATCATTATCTTTTTGCATTTGCCTCTCTTTCCTTTTGTGTTATCTTGCGTAGCAATCAAATAGACCATGCTAGGTCTTACTTTTTGGGATAGTCTGAATTATAAATTGTTATTTCAAGAATATTTTGGTAAATGAGATGATAAATATTGCCGTTTAACACTGAAAGTCTTCTTGCCTCAGGGGAAAGGACATTTGGTGTTCTGACGAAGATTGATCTTATGGATAAGGGTACTGATGCTGTCGATGTAAGTTTGTAGTTTGGTTAGATAATGATTACTTCCTACTTTTGTTTGTTTGGTAAAAGTATATTTGCACCAAGCATGGTTCAACTTTAGTAAACGTGAATGTTGGAGCTCCTCTGCACATGGTTTTTTGGTATAGCTCTTTCAAGAGAAGACGAGCATGGGTTACTCTTCTTGAATTTTCATTCTTAGATTGTAAATCCACATTGTAACTTGTAAGTTGGTCTCGTAAATGATTGGGTGAAATCATGTATACATGGCGTTATTGACAAGTTATGCTTTTTGTTGATAGTTACATTGGAGAACTTTGGGGAAGAGTTCTCCATCACATAACCCTCATATCATCTTTGATTCAATTTATTTAGGCTAAGTTTTAGCACTCTGCTAATTGAGTTTAGTCAGGCTAGGGAAATGATGATATTTATCAATGTTCAGTTTATACCAAATACATACTTTTTATATCTGCAATGGTGAAATAATATCTATGTGAAGCAATACTCATTTGGTTAGATGGAACAAAAAGCACCATTTTTTGTGGCTAACATAAAATCAAGAATGATGGATATGGATATGTCTCTACTGAAGTCTTTGAAATTTGAAGTAGATTTCTTGTGTGTTTCGAAGGATCTTTATGAAATGCCTATCCCCATATCTCACCCATTTTCCGGGGGGCTTCAAGACAAATGAAGAGTCTGGTTTAGCATACTTTCTCTAGTATTGCAAATTTATTGTTTTCAGAAGTATGTTCTGTATAAAGAAAAAAGGTTGTTTAAACGAACATGTCAAAGTAAGAAAGTTTAAACAAAATCTCAATGTGCAGTTAAGTGAAAAATGAAATTATACTAGAGGGATCTAAAATCTTGTAAATCTCTCATTAATTTTGAACTCACTTTAGGGATTTTATTATCAAAGACAATTGTGAGGCATCGTCCTTGCTACAGCAATCCAAAATGAAAATTTCATCTGTTCAATTTTGTTGACGTCTTCCTGGTTTATGGGAAAAAGGAGCATTGGGAGAGGAAAATATGCTTTTTGAATGGTGTTTTATGTGAACTACTAGTGTCTATATATGCTTTTATATATGACTAAATGATAAGCCCGCAAGTAAGCAATCTAAAACAATAGACATGGTTTGGTTTCAAGATATAAGATGTGATGGAAAGTTGGAAACACCTATCCTTATCTTTCTCTTTGAGTTCTTGTCTGAGCATTTCAGAATACTTCCTTTTGGAATAGATTAATAGTAGTTGTCAACATTTCCATTTGCTGCTCAGTTGGATACTAACTAATTCTTTTCTTTGCCAAATAGCCAAATGTTTGTTCGCACTTTATAATTTGCGATGGTGGTTATGTTAAATCATCTTATTGGATTTTCAGATCTTGGAAGGAAGAGCGTATAAACTACAATTTCCATGGATAGGTGTCGTCAATCGTTCTCAACAGGATATTAATAAAAACGTTGACATGATTGCTGCCAGGCGTAGAGAAAAGGAGTATTTTTCTAGTACCCCTGAGTACAGGCATATGGCCAACAGGATGGGTTCAGAACATCTTGGGAAAGTTATGTCAAAAGTATGTTATATTCTCAAAGAATGTCTTTTTTCTATTTTGCATTGTTGTTTAAGTGCCCTTCGTGCAGAAACATTTTTAATTAGTGCATGTGCCCTCTCTTTCTAAATTTGTTTCCTGTCCTCTGAAGAAAGTTTGAGAACAAGCATTTATATAACTTTTTCAACAAAATGCTTTGTTTTTATTGATGCTTTAAATGAAGCTGTCAAGGTCTTAATGTTTTCCCTAATTGGTGTAGTCATGATTTTCAGCTTTCTAGATTACTAACTTGTCTTTTTTTAAAACCTCGTTAATGCCTCTTTAGCACTTGGAGTCTGTTATCAAGTCAAGAATTCCAGGTCTTCAGTCTCTTATCAACAAGACTATCATTGAGCTAGAAAATGAATTGAGCCGTCTTGGGAAGCCCATTGCGACAGATGCTGGAGTAAGTATCATCTTGAATTTTCTGTTGAATTGGTTATCAAATTTTGCCAGACAGATTTTACTCTAGCTGTAATGAGTTGGTTCTGTACTTTTCATGTTAGCTTTCAGAATGTATGTTTGCTTTCTTGTGGCTATACAATGTATGTGATGTCTTTCTTGTGCATGTTTAAATTTGTCAATGCAGGGAAAGTTGTACATGATTATGGAAGTCTGTCGTACTTTTGATGGAATCTTCAAAGAACATCTTGATGGAGTGTAAGTATTCTCCGCCGCTTCCGTCTTTTTAATCTACAGTAATAAATTATGCTGCTGTGTTCTAATCTTATTTTTTGTTGTAGTCGACCTGGTGGAGATAAAATATATAATGTCTTTGATAATCAGCTTCCAGCTGCATTGAAAAGATTGCAATTTGATAAGCAACTTTCAATGGACAATGTAAGGAAACTTATAACTGAAGCTGATGGATACCAACCACATTTGATTGCTCCTGAGCAAGGATATCGTCGTCTTATTGAATCCTCCTTGACTTCTATGAAGGGTCCTGCTGAAGCAGCCGTTGATGCGGTACGGAATTAAATTCTCTCTGATATGCTTCTAGTTGCAACTAACGAGAGTTCTCTGCGTGAACGATTTGTATTAGCTTTGTTCAATTTTCTTAGTGTTAAGGATCTCCTTCTAGTTCCCCTTTGCCTCTTCTTTGTCTTTTCCTCTGCCTTTCGATGAGTCTTATTCCAGGCTTCTATTTTAAGTAGTGGGGTATGTTAAAGACTGTATAATGGGATCTCTGACTCAGTGTTATCAAAGGCCCACTTAAAGCGTGCTTAAGCCCTGAAGCGAGGCTCAAAACATGTTGAGTGCTTCGCCTCGCTTAACGGGCGCTTCAATGTTGTCATCAATGCTCTTAAGGCATACTTTTCCTTGCTAACGAGCGTAATCTGGAAGAGGCGATACTAAACAAGTGATATTTCACTTTATTGTAAACTTTCTTCAATTTCTTTGTTCATATATTTGGTATTCATGCTTATAGATACTAGTCTTGGACTACACGTACATATTTGTAGTTTTTCTCCATTTGTGCCTTTCTTCAATAAAGCTCATGCTTTATTTTCGTTTTGCACTTAAAGCCCCAATAGACCTTAGAGTTTTTTTGCGCTTTTCGCCTTTGATAACACTGCTCTGACTTTGAACTCTTGAGGGACAATTACTGCTCGCTGTTGAGTGTGTGATACGGTTAAAACCTCTCTATAATGGTGTCGTTTGTCCGGATGTATTTTGGCTGCTATAGCAAATTGCTTTTATAGAGGAAATATATTATAGCATAACATGAAATATTGGTTAAAAAACAAATTGGCCGTTATAGTGAACTGTTGTTATAGAGGACAGTTGTCATAGAGAAGCTTTATTATTTCACAGTTGAAATGTCGCAAAGACAAGGTCTAATGTCTGCGATATGTTAGTTTCAAGTCTATTTGGATTTTCTTTGTATTTGAAACAATGTACTTAAAGAAAGATGTCATCTTACATGAACGGGGATGTAAGTTGACCTAGAAACCAGTTGTTTCTCTGTAGAAATGAGAACTTGCGAGAAAGTTAGAATGTCTACTCGGCTGAACTCATTTTGTTCTGGAATGACAAGTATGAGGTTTTATTTTTGTTTTTGCCATGTACCTTCTAAAAGTTGAACTATGTAAATCCAGCAGTATTTAATTATCTATTACATTATTATGTTTTAAACTGAGACGAAATATGGAGACTGCGCTGTTGTTAGGTGCTTAATGGTGGAGAAAATTATTAGTGTGGGGTATTTTGTGCTTGACCTTGTTTAATTAGAGTACTCTGGGGCTTTTGTTCAGTGTTATGGGCACATCTCTTGGTGCAGTTGGCAAAATAATTCTTTAACTATTTCATCTGAAACATTTTCAGGTTCATGCTATACTGAAGGAACTGGTTCACAAGTCAATTAGTGAGACTGCAGTATGTTCAGTTCCCTTTTAAAATTACTATTCTGAGTTCGAGATCAAGATATATGAAAAGCTTTAATGTTTGTCATAAATCTCAGCCATTCTCATTTATGATTCTAAAAGTTCATTCTGGTGGAGTTAAACGAATGAACCCCCAATGATGATCGTGCTCAGTGATTCTGACATGGAAAAAGTCGAAGAATTATCTCGTTACCATGATTAAGTTTTATTAAACAGTTAGAAGGGTACAAATATTGTTTAGTTGAAAGTCTAGATCAATATATGGAGTTTTTGGATGTGCTAAGCAACTTGTAACTGAAAGTATGCTATTATAGGTGTTGTCTCCTGGTGTAATCATATGTACCATCTTGGTACTTCTATCAATAAAACCTTTACCTTATCCAAAAAAAAAAAGGGTACAAATAATTCACATACTGTGTCTTTTGTTATTGGCAGGAGCTAAAACAATATCCTTCTCTTAGAGTTGAGGTCAACGGTGCAGCTGTTGAATCACTAGAAAGGATGAGGGATGAAAGCAAAAAAGCAACTCTTCAGCTGGTTGAAATGGAGTGTAGTTACCTGACTGTAGATTTCTTCCGGAAACTTCCTCAAGATATTGAGAAGGGAGGAAATCCAACACATTCAATTTTTGACCGGTATAATGATTCCTATCTTCGAAGGATAGGTGAGTTCTGAATTACCTTTTATCCTTGAAATTCATTGGTCTTTCAATCTTTTGAAATTTGCTGGCACCGTGACTGCGTTATTGCAGTTGATTTATTTTGAGTGTGTCTTCTGATGGGCTCTTTTCTCAACAGGATCGAATGTGTTGTCTTATGTCAATATGGTTTGTGCTACTTTGAGGAATTCCATTCCTAAATCTGTTGTTTATTGTCAAGTACGGGAGGCCAAACGCAGCTTGCTTGATCATTTCTTCACCGACTTGGGAAAGAAAGAGGTGAGAATTTCGCATCTCACTGTTTGGCTAACCTGGGAACTGTAATTTTTCTCGGGTGGGTGGGT
>MU773316.1:13460-23696 GCA_026770625.1 Nicotiana glauca
CGCAAGAGAATCCCAAATATTTCTAGACATTTTTAAAAGAAAATTTTATAATAAATATTAAATAATATATATAAAAATTATATATTTGTATGTCGGGTTGGTTCGGATTTTTTTATTCAATACCAAACCAAATCAAACCAAACCGTGTCGGGTTTTTTAATCGGTTTGGTTTGACTTTTCGGTTTGGTGCGGTTTTTCGGTTCGGTTTGTACACCCCTAACTGCTACCGTGGCCAGAAATACCCGAATCTGCACACGAGGTGCATTGGTAACATGAGTACACCAACTCAGTAAGTAACAAATCCAAACATGGACTGACAGGTAGTGACGGACTAAACCTCAACAGATAAACAAAATTAAACTGTGAAGTAAAGTAGGCATGCTTTCAATTCAAGTATTTAGCTCAACCAGTACAGTAAATACAAATCTAAAAAATGTGAAATATAAAGCTAAGCAGAACTCTACGCGCCAATGCACAGAATGCATGGAAATGTACCATGTGCCTCCATTCTCAAGTGCTCAATCACTCGGTACTGTATATGGCCGTCCGGTCCAGGAAAGATCCATCCCGGAATATATACACAATACTGTCAACAGTCGCTCAGTAGCGAGGAAGGCCATTCCAGCCCTATGGAGAAGTTTTGTTATTTCTGTAATTAGCCAAATGAGATTCAAAAAGCTTCCATTACACTTTATAATGTGAAGTGCTCTCCTTATAATCATCAGCAAACTAGACTTTTCCCACTCTTCTTTGATACATATTTTTTGGTGATACAACTTTTAAGTATTTGAGGTTACGACTTAAAGGTGCTTTACAAGACCAAGTACTATATGATATAGGCAACTTAATATCTCCTTTCCATCCGTTCACCAAGCGAAGGTGTTGCTGGGATGGGTTGTTTGAATTCCCAAAGGTATGATTAACTCTATCTCTACCATTCGGGGGAGAATTGGTAATTGAGATTTTTCTTTACTCCTATTATATTGGGTCATTATTGTTTGTTTTTATTTTCTTAAAGCTACTGTTTTTCATCCTCTTCTTTCCTTTGCTCTTTTCAATTGCCATAAATGAATTCAAATTTCTCACTCTCTATTATCATTGATTTTGCATCTCCGTAAGGATTTGATAACACACTTTATAATTTAGTGTGTTAATAAATTACCTCTTCTCGATCGATCAAACACTAAAACTTTTGCTCCCTTCACCGGCTTTTGTACTCTTCTTCTTCTAGCTCATCCAGAAGTAATGAAAGCCTTACGGGCAAAGGGGTGTGAGGAGATTGAAAGGCATCAATCATGATCTGGTGAGAAACTAGAGAATACCAACCTGTTTTTTTTTTTTTTTTTCATATATCATGTATGCTATTAAGTAAAATATTTTACCTAATGTTGAGTTAAACAACTGTTTGAACGACATTAGTTCTCTGCCGATGTGCTTGTTTTTTTTTCTTTTTTAGCTTGAGGTACTTTACAGTATGATTGAAATATAATTTGGATTTGTATTGGGCACTAAATATGCATCTTTCTTTATAAGGAGGTATCAAAGTTACTTTTGTAGTTTGGGCTAAGCCAATAATAACCTATCAAATTAATTGTCTCTGATATTCAGGGCATCTAAAAAAAATGTAACCTTAGTTTCTGTTGAGAGCTGTGTCTAGGAAACTAACTGGTGAGATATAATCTGATAATCCATCTTGGTTATTAACTATGGAGTCTCTTATTGCAATTCCATTTACAAATAAAAGTATGGAGTTTGTTGATAGCAAAAGCTTCTTGATGCCTTGGACCAAGTAGCTAGATGTTTGAACTAAATTTCTGCTGAATTATATTATTTTAGTCCAAATGAAAATATGTTAAGGAGCATGTTTGAAGTGCAAAAGATCTAATGATGTATTTTGTGCCTTTATGCAGGACAACCGAAACTTATATTTGGTTGCGGCAGTGCCATTTCTTATGCTTTCTCTTTGATAACTCTCTGTTAGCAAACTTTGATTTCTCAATCTACTTGGTTTAGCTGAAGTGAGTTTTTACTTTATTTTTGTTCTTAAGGTTAAGGAAAGAAAAGTCTTGGTCTTCAATCACCAGCCATGCATGTCATCCTTCTTTCAGGTGCTATCAGACAATGTTTCTATGTGCAGGATTTCTTCTTGCTCTGTAGTACCATGACATTGTAAGTTATTGAATGCTTGATATTTTGAATAACTCTAAAAGGTGTGTGTGTGTGTGTGTATATATATATATATATATATATATATATATTCTTTCTTAAGTGTCAAGTAGTGTTGAAATGTCTCTCATTTCTAATTATTTGCTGTCCTTAATGGTGAAATCATTAAGGATAACAAGACTAGGATTGCCTCTACGCTGCTTTCATTGGTAAGTCAGAGATTCCAGTAAAACCATGGCTATAAGTATTTACAATGAAATGTTGGGTCTCAATTCCAAAAAAACATCCGTTGTAATTCACCTACTTGTGCCTTTTTTAGTTTTTTGCAGTATATTATATGCATCGTTGGTTTTCAGTAAATAAAAAGATCAATGCAAATTTTGTGTTTGAAGAAATACTACAGCTGTCTCTAGTTTGATGTTGATTCTATATGCTGGAACCGTCTCAAAAGCAAAGGGCTGAGCTTCTGTCTTTTCATCTAATCATCCTAGATCCTGAGGAGAAATTTGTACAGGAGTTAATGGCCTTGTAGATTGATCCATTTACATCTTCTCAGTGTCCATATTAAATTATTTATTGTTTTAATGGACAGTAGCTTACATTAATCTTTCAATTAAGCCATGTGTTGTAGCTGCACCACCAAGTCTTCGGGCAAAAGAAAGAAAGTTGTCTACTAAGTTGAGCAAGATATACAACATCAACCTGTATGACAAAGCTACTTAATAACATAATGCAGATAGTGGGACAAGCTTGCAAACCCAAAAGCATGGTTACAAAAACGATGGAAGTAACTGAGTCTCTGGATTAGTTGTTCGAGAGGCACCGTCCTTGCTCTTTTTTTTTTTTTTTTTTACACATTTTTGTAAAGAAAATAGCAACATTATGCCCGTGCTGCATAGAAAAATCTTTTGACCATAATTATTTATTTTGACTATAATACAAAGCGATGTGTTTACTATTGACAGTAAATAACATGTTAATATTGGTCGCATCGGTTTCAGGGGCGAAGCTATGTTGGCCCCTTTGCCAAAAAATTATACTGCGTATAAGGTAAAATATTACTTGTTATTGATTAAAAATAGAGTTTGAATACCCTTGAATAGCTCACTGGCAAAGAGCTTTCAAATTAAAATTTGAATTATTAAATTTTCTTGCTTCGTCATTGTTTGGTATATAAAAGGTCATGCCAACTCTTCGGACAATGTAAATGATTTTTCCTCTACCACTTATTGCAAATGCACACTTTGTATTCTGCCGGTTCTTTGATTGCTTTTTTGAAGATACTATAAAACTTCTCCCACTGCTGATGATTTTGGAAGAGCAAAAGCTCTCACTACCAAGCTCGGACTAAGCTGGTACTCATAGCAAATGATGAATTAAGAGTGCCAGCGATGTGCTTGAAGATACAACAACTTCAGATATCTTTTTTGTATATTATATATTTACAGAATTTATAGTATTTAAGTACTGTTGAACTAAATAGATCTAGCAGTAGAACTTGTGTCTTCTTTTGCACTAGCAGTAAAAATGCCCTACTATGCATATATTACACATAAAATATTGTGGTTATGGTTACCTATATTTGATTTCAATCACGATCAGTGTTTGATTGAATGGGTTGCTCGCCATTTTGATCCACTTAAAGCCGGAATGAGGAAGTTATCAAACACATACGGAAGCCTATTTATTTATGTAATGATAAATTTTTGTTTTTTTGCAATTTTGAAAGTTCAAACAATGACATGATAAGTTATAGAAATAACTCTATAGTGAATGTGATGCACCGTTATTGTTCAAATATATCTAGAATATAAATAAAGGGGGCATTTGCATCTATACCCATTTTTTGTGCTACATTTTAATTTGTGCCCGTTTTGCAAAAAAAATTGCAAGTGTACCCGCTTTTTCACATAACTTTAGCCCACGGGGCTGAAGTTTTTCTTTTGTTTTGGAAAACTTCAGCTGAAGTTTTTGTCTTTGTAACCGGAAAACTTAAGCTCTAGAGCTTAAGTTTTCCAGTTATAAAATAAAAACTTAAGCTCTACAGCTTAAGTTTTCCAGTTATAAAATAAAAACTTAAGCAATTTTCCAGCTTAAGTTTTCCAGTTATAAAATAAAGAGCTTAAGTTTTCCAGTTATAAAATAAAAACTTAAGCAGTTTTTCAGCTTAAGTTTTCCAGTTATAAAATAAAAACTTAAGCAGTTTTTCAGCTTAAGTTTTCCAGTTATAAAATAAAAACTTAAGTTCTAGAGCTTAAGTTTTCCAGTTATAAAATAAAAATTTAAGCAGTTTTCCAGCTGAAGTTTTTCTTTTGTACTGGAAAACTACAGCTCTAGAGCTGAAGTTTTTGTCTTTGTAACCGGAAAACTTCAGCTCTACAGCTGAAGTTTGCCAGTTATAAAATAAAAACTTCAGCTCTAGAGCTGAAGTTTCTATGTTGTAACTAGGAAACTTCAGCTCTAGAGCTGAAGTTTTTGTCTTTGTTTCTTGTACTGTTTCTTGTACATTCATCAAAGGAATTACATGGAAATATCTAGCAATTTTTGGCGGATAGTCTTGAAATATCATGTTTAAGTAGCTACATATTATTTTCCGTTAAAATTTGTTAGAATGGTCAATGAAAATCTGGCGATTACATATCGTGCAAAGCTAAATCCAGAAAATCTATCTTCTTCAATTACCGCAAAGCATGAAACTAGCAAGTTCCAATCTCATATTCTATTTGTAAAGGCTTATCTCAAACACTAACTACAGTGAAGAGCAAGAACTGTGGTATTTAAGAAGAAGAAGAAGAGGAGGAGAAGGGGAGGATAAAGGGAAGCTGAAGTTTTTTAAAAAGTGGGTACGGGTGCAAACAGAAAGACAAAGCGGCTACAGGTTAAAAGTGGGCGCCCAAATAGGGCGCCTCGTGCAATTTTTACATAAATAAAGCCCCAACTTGGGTCCAACATTCTGCCTATTCTCTTTGGGCCTTTTAAGTGTAAAAATTGCACGGGGCGCCCTATTTGGTCGCCCCCATTTAACCTATACCCATATTTTTAAAATTATTTAACATATACCCTAATTTTTACAACTTCAAGCGCCTCCTTTTTCCTGCTACCTGTCCGCTCCTTTCTTCCTTCTTTCTTGATAGTAGTCTTCCAAGTTTGTGGGAGGCGAAACTCGTGCATCATCCAATCTGTTTTTGTGCCTTTCCCAACACTTCCTCAATAATATACTAAACATTTTTTGAGGCCAATGATGCAATTGTGATTTTGTGATTTGGTAGTAGAATAAACAGGCTTGTCAATCCCAGTTGCTTTCCAGAATCCAGATCTTGTTACTCTATTTGGTCTTACATTGTTCTTGTATTTAATCTCTAAGAATGCTGAAGTTCAGAAAATATAAACAAAAACTTCAGCTCCTAGAATACTGAAGTTCAGCAAATACAAAACAAACTTCAGCCCTGAAGTTCATCACAAATATAACAAAGCTTCAGCTAAAACATGCTGAAGTTCAGCAAATATAGAACAAAAATTTAGCTAAAATATGATGAAGTTCAGCAAATAGAGAACCAAACTTTCACTACTAGAATGCTTAAGTTCAGCAATTACAAACAAAAACTTCAGCCAACACTTGGTTAACTTCAGGCCCGTCAACTAGAATACTGAAGTTTGTATGATTGCCTTTGCTACTTCAACCTGAAATTGTTTGTAATTACTGAACTTAAGCATTCTACTTGCTGAAGTTATGCGAAAAACTCCAGCTAAAACATGCTGAAGTTCAGCAAATAGATTACAAAACTTCAGCTAGTAGAATGCTTAAGTTCAACAATTACAAACAACTTCAGGCCCGTCCACTAGAATGTTGAAGTTTGCGTGATTGCCTTTGCTACTTTAGGCCCGTACGCCTGAAGTTTACGCGAAAAGTGGGTACGCTTATAATTTATTGCAAAGCGGGTATAAGTTAAAACGTGATCCTAAAAGCGGGTATAGATGCAAATCCCCCCTTTTAAGTTAACTCTCTCTATAAACCAAAAATTACAGAAATATGACATTTTTTATGGTGATCTTTAACTTTTGATCACGGCGTGTCTCATGGACAAAAATTCAAGGTCAATAGTTAAAAGTAAGTGTTTTTTATTGGACAAGTGAAGGATAACACTTGTTAAACTTGAAGTTTTGCATATGGGGCAACTGGCGACAAAAATACAAAATCATACACTTTGAGGGCTATTTGTGTACATCACCACTCTATAAATCCTCTACTTGGGGTAAAAATGGCGTGTGGTAGCCACTAAGTAAAGTGACCTTTATTTTGTATCCACTAATTATAATGCTCAGCAAAAGTAGTCATTAATAATAGAAAAAAGATAGTTTTACTATTTCTTATATTCTTATATTCTCAAACCCTTGTTTTATTAATTCAGAAGAGGGAAATTTCAGAGCGAAAATTAAAGGGCAAGTTTCGTGTGCTCCTTAGTATCTGTATCGTCCTCGCATGCAAACCAGCTGCAGTTAATCTTTCTCCTTCTGTCACAACCCCAACCCCGGTCATGATGGCGCCCAACACACTGCTAGGCAAGCCCGACCTTTTAACAATATTTCCCAACTTAAACAAAATCATAGATGCAAAGCACAGGGAATAATTACTTAGCCATTTTATCAAAAGTCTAGAAATGAAGATGGAATATACAGAAGTTTAACAAAATAATGCAACATAGCCCCAAATAGGATCCGGTGTTACGAGTATGAGTCTCTAATACAGAATCTCAACCAACTACAAGTCTGTCTAAGAAATGCGGAATAAAAGATAGGGATAGAAGGGAGAGATCAATGTTGCAAACGCCGTGCAGCTACCTCGATACTCCCGAATGCTGCTGCACTGCTAAACAAATTCTCACTCAACCTGTGGGGTACCTGAATCATCTGCACGCAAGGTGTAGGGAGTAATGTGAGTACTCCGATCCAGTGAGTAATAGACATAAATAAGGGCCGAGAATAAGAAATCATGAAATAACATAAAGTAAACTATAACTGGCAGTCCAGAACATTTAATAGTAAAGCAACAACCCGATGAAAACCGAGTACAGATACTAAAGCAGGCATAATAGTCGAAGAACATGTGCATGAATGCAATGCAATGCATATGATGGTACACTCTAGTACCCACTGCGGCGTGCAGTCCGAGCCATCTATATATTTATCGTCCACGGCGCTCACTGGGGTGTGTACAGACTCCGGAGGGGCTCCTACAGCCCAAGCGCAATATCAAGACATCTTGTGGCATAAACCAAGCCCTCGGCCTCAATATCAATATGATCAACCAGGCTCTCGGCCTCAATATTAATGTAATACTACTGCGGCGCGCAGCCCGATCCATGCTCAGCCTAGAAATCATCATAAGTCCCTTGGGCATTTATAAACTGTGGCTCTCAGCCCAAAAATATCATTTAGAAATATCATTTAAGTTTTCAAATCTTAGGAAGATGGCTGAGTTTGCAAAACAGTATTTAAAACCTTGGACTGAGATCAAATGATATGTGAAAGCAATGATATCAATCCCTGAAAGATCCAAATAATTGGTAAGAAGCCCAAATGTAATAATTAAATCCAAGAAAGGACGATTCTCAATTTAGTTCAAGTAGAAAATATTGTAAAAACATCTCTCGGGACGGACCAAGTCACAATCCCCAACGGTGCTCTACCCCACGCCCGTTATCCGACGTACAAGTCACCTCAATATAGCGTTACGATGTGAAATTCCGAGTTTTCAAACCCTCAGGACATCATTTACATCAATTACTCACCCCAAGCCGGCCGAAAGTCTAGCTCGCTATGCCATTTCCCCTCGAATCGACCTCCTCGCGCGTCGAATATGATCAAAACCACAAGGAATACGTTACAATAGGCTAAAGAAACATAACCCAATCGAAAAGACTCAAAAATAATCAAAAATCACGAAGCCCAAACATTTCCTCTACGCACTCGCGACATCAGCCACGCGAACGCTAAGGGCAAATCTCTGCAACACCAACAGCTGAAAATATGCTACTTTTAAAGTCCAAAAATGGTCCGATTGACCACCCGAAATCACCCCGAGGCCCCCGGGACCTCAACCAAAATCACCAGCACACCCTATAACATTATTCAAACTTGTTCCAATCTTCAAAATATATCAAACAACGCTAAAACCATTAAATCACATCGAATTTAAGCCTAAGTTTCTTCAAAACTTCCGAAATACGCATTTGATCAAAAACCCGACCAAAACACATCCGAATGACCTGAAATTTTGCACACACATCCAAAATCACCTAAAGGATCTACTGCAACCCTCGGATCAAAATCTCACCTATCAACCGGAATTCGCCAAAATACTAACTTCGCCAATTCAAGCCTAATTCTACACCGGACCTCCAAAATCAATTCCGATCACACTCCTAAATCAAAAATCACCTCCCGAAGCTAACCGAATCACCGGAAATCACATCCAAGCCCTCTAATTCATAAGTCAATGTCTGGTTGACTTTTCCAACTTAAGCCTTCTTGAAAGAGACTAAGTGCCTCATTTCCTACCAAAAACAATCCAAATCAACTCTAACACACCAACTACTGATAATGAAACATGAAGAACCATAAAAAGGGGGAAACGGAGCTGTAACTCATGAGATGACGGGTCGGATCGTCACATCCTCCCCAACTTAAACCAACGCTCGTCCTTGAGCGTATCTAGAGTTGTCCTAGAAGCCAACCAACAACTAAATAACCTTACCAGGCATATATCCGGGGCGATCCCTCATCACCCTATCTCATACAGGCCCGATAACACAACATAGCTGAAATCTCATAATCCATCTAGACCATAAACCATAGAACCGCATTGCACTTTCCGAAATCACCCCGAGGCCCCCGGGACCTCAACCAAAAGTACCAGCACACCCTATAACATTATTCAAACTTGTTCCAATCTTCAAAACACATTAAACAACCCTAAAACCACTAAATCACATCGAATTATGAAATGGGATCGAGTGGTACGCCTACCACGTGATATTATAAAATGGGAAAGAGTGGTACGCCTACCACGTGATATTATGAAATGGGAGCGAGTGGTACGACTACCACGTGATATTATGAAATGGGATCGAGTGGTACGCCTATCACGTGATACTATTAAATGGGAGCGAGTGGTACACCTACCACGTAATATTATTAAATGGGATCGAGTGGTACGCCTACCACGTGATATTATGAAATGGGAGCGAGTGGTACGCCTACCACGTGATATTATGAAATGGGATCGAGTGGTACGCCTACCACGTGATATTATGAAATGGGATCGAGTGCTACGCCTACCACTTGATATTTTGAGAAATGGGATCGAGTTGCACGCCTGCAACGAGAGGAATTTGAAACAAGTGAAAGTAGTTTGTTTTCCCTTATTCTGTGTTAGAAGAAATCAGATGTCGTTTCCTTGTTATTCTTGATATTCCGTTTTTTCTGCTACCCCATAAGCATGTTCCCCTCCCAATTTTAATTGTTTACTTTCCGCTATTATTTTGTTGTACTTGTATATATATCTGCACAGGTTTATCTGGTAGTCTGGTCTAGCCTCGTCACTGCTTCGCCGGGGTTAGGTCAGGCACTTACCAGCACATGGGGTCGTTGTGCTGATGCTACACTCTGTACATCTTTTTGCACAGATCCAGGTGTTGGAGCAGCATTTGCGTAGCAGTAGCATTCTGGGAGCGAGCTTTCAGTCCAGGGACATTCGAGGTAGCCTTGCTGACATCCGCAGGCCCGGAGTCCTTTCTATTTTATTCAGTTTGTTATCATTCGTACCGAAGCAGATAGTTTATGTTTCATTCAAACCTTGTATTTAGTATTCTCTAGACGTTCGTGAGTATTGTGACACCAGTCTTGGGTAGAGGATTTTTTTAAACTTCCGCATTTCTTTCAGTTAATTATATTTGAGACTTCCGCTTTATCATATTATGTTTTGTTTTCATTAAATGGACGATAGTTGCTAAAAGAAGTAAATTGAGTTGGCTTGCCTAGCTCCTATTAGTAGGCGCCATCACGACTCCC
>MU773316.1:24343-54607 GCA_026770625.1 Nicotiana glauca
CCAACAGACATCAATACCTCTTTAATACTTACTTAGCATAAATAAGTCTAAAATATTAATAAAATTATCATATGTGCGGAAGAAAAATAATTAAACAGGGAACCATCTCGATACAGCCCGACCGGGGTGTCACAAGTCACGAGCATCTAGAAGGATTTTTAAGTCAACTACAAGGCCTGTAATACATGGATTAAAAATTTAGAATCAAAAGAAGAAATCTGGTGCCGCGAACGCTGGCGGTCACCTTGCTCGGCTACAATAGCAAAATCTGCCCCTGCTGGAACCCCTGATGACCACGACCTGAAGACACCCCACTATACTCTGGACAGACCGAATGAGGAGGCCTGAAGGGACGGCCTCTACCAGTGGAACTGACCCCTAGATAGAGCACCACTGAAGCTACCTGAACCCCGAGGCCTCTTGGCCTCCCTCTCCTCACACTTTCTGCGGCAAACCGTCTTAATATCACGAGCAATGTCAACTACCTCCTCAAACGAGGCACCCAATACCTTCTCTGTAGTCATCAGAATACGAAGTGAATAGTTGAGGCCATCCACGAACCTCCTAATCCTCTCCCGATCTGTCAGGATCATCCAAGTAGCATGACGAGCCAACTCTGAAAATCTCATCTTGTACTGGGTCACAGACATGTCCCCCTGGGTTAACCACTCAAACTGACGACGCATCTCCTCTCTGCGGGACTGCGGTACATACTTCTCCAGGAAGAGAGTGGAGAACTGCTGCCATGTAAGGGGCGCTGCACCAACAGGCCTACACCTCTCAAAATCCTCCCACCAGGTAAATGCAGCCCCTGAGAACTGGAAGGTAGTAAAAGCCCCACCACTCGACTCCAAAATCCCTGTGGTGCGACGCATACGCTGACACTTGTCAAGAAAACCCTGGGCATCCTCGCCCTCAGCACCACTAAATGTCGGAGGCTGGAGCCTACCGAATCTCTCGAGACAACGCTGCTCATCATCGGGCATAGCTGGAACCACATAGTCATGAACTGGGGCAACCGGCTGAGCTGGAGGTGCTCCCGATGTCTGCAATCCCTGCACAACCTGCTCAGGTGTGCGAGCAGCAGGGGTCTGATTGCCTCCCCCGGCCTGTGAAGTAGCTGCTGTAGTAGTGGCTGAAAATGCCTGAGCCAGGCCAGTGTAAACTGATAATATCTGGGCCAAGGCCTCCTGGAGACCTGGAATCACAATGGGCACTGTCAGTGCCTGAACAGGTGCTCCTGGAGCATCCACAGCTGGAGTCTGGTCCTGAGCTAGGGAAACTGGTGGACCAACAGGTGCTGCCCTAGCTGCTCTGCCTTGACTACGACCGCGTCCGCGGCCTCTAGTGGCCTCAGTGGGTGGTATTGGTGGTCGTCCGCCACGTTCGGTAGCGCGAGTCCTCGCCATCTGCGAGAATACTGAAGTTTAGTTCTCGGATCATCAAAGTCGCACGACAAGAATTTCAAGAATATGAAGTTTTCCTAAAGGTTCTGCAGCCTCTCGAGGATAAATACAGACGTCTCCGTACCGATCCGCGAGACTCTACTAAACATGCTCATGACTCGCGAGACCTAGTAACCTAGGCTCTGATACCAACTTGGCACGACCCCAACCCCGGTCATGATGGCGCCCAACACACTGCTAGGCAAGACCGACCTTTCAACAACATTTCCCAACTTAAACACATCATAGATGCAAAGCACAAGGAATAATTACTAAGCCATTTTATCAAAAGTCTAGAAATGACGATAAAATATACGGAAGTTTAACAAAATACTGCAACATAGCCCCAAATAGGATCCGGTGTCACGAATATGAGCCTCTAATACAGAATGTCAACCTACTACAAGTCTGTCTAAGAAATACGGAATAAAAGATAGGGATAGAAGGGAGAGATCAAGGCTGCGAATGCCGTGCAACTACCTCGATACTCCCGAATGCTGCTGCACTGCTAAACAAATCCTCACTCAGCCTGTGGGGTACCTGAATCTACACACAAGGTGCAGGGAGTAATGAGAGTACTCCGACCCAGTGAGTAATAGACATAAATAAGGGCTGAGAATAAGAAATCATGAAATAACACAAAGTGAACTATAACTGGCAGTCCAGAACATTTAATAGTAAAGCAACAAGCCGATGAAAACCGAGTACAGATACTAAAGCAGGCATAATAGACGAAGAACAAATGCATGAATGCAATGCAATGCATATGATGGTACACTCTGGTACCCACTGCGTCATTCAGCCCGAGCCATCCATATATTTATCGTCGATGGCGCTCACTGAGGGTGTGTACAGACTCTGGAGGGGCTCCTACAGCCCAAGCGTAATATCAAGCCATCTCATGGCATAAACCAGGCCCTCGGCCTCAATATCAATATGATCAACCAAGCTCTCGGCCTGAATATTAATGTAATACTGCTGCGGCGCGCAGCCTGATCCATGCTCATCCCAGAAATTATCATAAGCCCCTTGGGCATTTATAAACAGTGGCTCTCAGCCCAAAAATATCATTTAGAAATATCATTTAAGTTTTCAAATCTTAGGAAGATGGCTGAGTTTGCAAAATAGTATTTAAAACCTTGGACTGAGATCAAATGATATGCAAAGTATGCGAAAGCAGTGATATCAATCCCTGAAGGATCCAAATAATTGGCAAGAAGCCCATTAAATCCAAGTAAGGATGATTCTCAATTTAGTTCAAGTAGAAAACACGGTTAAAACATCTCTCAGGACGGACCAAGTCACAATGCCCAACGGTGCTCTACCCCACGCCCGTTATCCGGCGTGCAAGTCACCTCAATATAGCGTTACGATGTGAAATTCTGGGGTTTCAAACCCTCAGGACATCATTTACATCAATTACTCAACTCAAGCCGGCCGATAGTCTAGCTCGCTATGCCTTTTCCCCTTGAATCGACCTCCTCGCACGTCGAATCTGATCAAAACCACAAGGAATACGTTACAATAGGCTAAAGGAATATAACCTAATCGAAAAGACTCAAAAATTATCAAAAATTACGAAGCCCAAACATTTCCTCTACGCACTCGCGACATCAGCCACGCGAACGCTAAGGGCAAATCTCTGCAACACCAACAGCTGAAAATCTGCTACTTTTAAAGTCCAAAAATGGTCCGATTGACCACCCGAAATCACCCCGAGGCACCCGGGACCTCAACCAAAATCACCAGCACACCCTATAACATTATTCAAACTTGTTCCAATCTTCAAAATATATCAAACAACGCTAAAACCATTAAATCACATCGGATTTAAGCCTAAGTTTCTTCAAAACATACGAAATACGCATTTGATAAAAAACCCGACCAAAAAACATCCGAATGACCTGAAATTTTGCACACACATCCAAAATCACCTAAAGGATCTACTGCAACCCTCGGAATTTCATTCCGATCCTCGGATCAAAATCTCACCTATCAACCGGAATTCGCCAAAATACTAACTTCGCCAATGCAAGCCTAATTCTACACCGGACCTCTAAAATCAATTCCGATCACACTCCTAAGTCACAAATCACCTCCCGAAGCTAACCGAATCACCAGCAATTACATCCGAGCCCTCTAACTCATAAGTCAATGTCCGGTTGACTTTTCCAACTTAAGCCTTCTTAAAAGAGACTAAGTGTCTCATTTTCTACCAAAACCAATCCAAATCAACTCTAACACACCAAATACAGATAATGAAATATGAAGAAGCGTAAAATGGGGGAATTGGAGATATAACTCATAAGACGACGGGTCGGGTCGTCACACCTTCTTGATCTTCTCTTTCATCTTCTCTGCATTGAATGATCGAACTGGTAATTTTTTTGTTTGTTTTATGCATTTTTGTTTTTGTATATGTGTAATCACGATCAAAGCTGTGTCAAGTATGTGTGAAATTTTAAAAATAATAATTATAAGTTGATTCAGTGTCGAATAAGTAGCGTATTTTTGTGAGGCTATTATTCAAAAATTTTTGGTATTGAAATGTGTTTGTGGTTCAATAAATATATTTGATTATGTAAGGACATTTCATAAAAATAGTCGTACGAATTCATAAGCTAACTGTGTTTAAGAACTTTTAGTTAACTCTATTCATAAAAGTTAAGGACCAAACGACATTAACTTTTGAACTTGGAACTCAAAGTTAAGGACTGAGTGTCCTTAACTTTTGAACTTGAAACTTGAAGTTAAGGACCAAGTGTCCTTAACTTCTGAACTTGAAAGTTGAAGTTCAGGACCAAGTGTCCTTAACTTTTCAACTTGAAACTATAAGTTAAGGACTGCCTATTCTTACCTTTTTAACTTGTAACTATGTCGAAATAAAAATCAATAACAATACATAAAAGTATAACTTACTGTAAATTTATGTCGATTTTTGGACGAGAAGGTTGAATTCTATAGTTTGAAATCGGAAGAGAATCTTCTGCAATTCTGTACTTTGAAATTCGACGATCGCAGTGAAATAGTTACATGCACTGCTGCTGCTGATCCTTAATAAAAGCGTAGGTATAAGTTATAACAGAAGGGTATTTTTGTCCAGTCAGGTATAAGTTTTTTAACCAGTAGCTAAAGCCTAAGGACATATAAAACATTGGCTTTAAAATAAAGACATGTGTTATTAGTGGCTATTTGTGTAGATCGCCCCTACTTGGGTCCAGCCCCTAAGGCCTTTTCTATTAGCACGAATTATGATCGCTAGCCTCACCAATACGTACCCATACAGTTCTTTATTAGTTCTCTCTTTCTCTTCAATGCTTCTTTACTTTCTAATCTTTCTTTTGTTTTTCTTTTCTCGTTAATTGTTAATAAAATGTGGATCACGTTCTTCAGAAAATGAAAGTGACTTCAGGAGCAGAGTAGGTCTGATTGTTCCTTCTCACATTACACCAAATTTTATTATCAGAATGGAGAAAGATGCCTGTCGTGGTGTACGGCTATCTGAATTTGGACGTTCAAGACAAGTGTCTCTTTTCTCGAAGTATCCACTAAATATAAACAAGTGTAATGCTTTTTTTTTTTTGAAAGGCAAAGATACTTATATTATATTAAAAATAATAGAGAGTCATTATGCTATGGTACAGGACCCATAGCAATGCCATTAGTACATAATAAGTTCATGCCATTTAGGGCATTATCATTTCCTAAAGAAGCTAGACTATTGCATGCGTACATATTACACGAAAGGGAGTAGTTATTATTGGGTTTGTTATTTAATAAATAATAATAAAAGAGGTGTGAATGGAAAATTGTGGGAAAAGAAATAGAGGGATGACCCGCGACCCGGTCCGGTCTAGCCCGTTTTTCTTTCCTGGATTAATTTAAATTCGTTTTAAATTTCCCACAAAATTTTCCAACAACCATGACTGTTCTGAAAGGTTGCAAACCTCTTAAGAGGGTCACACCTGTTCCAACAGCCATGACTGTTCTAAAAGGTTGCAAACCTCTTCAGAGGGTCACACCTATTCCAACAGCCATGACTGTCCTGAAAGGTTGCAAACCTCTTCAGAGGGTCACACCTGTTCCAACAGCCATGACTATTCTGAAAGGTTGCAAACCTCTTCAGAAACATCACCAAGTTGGCTATAAATAGACCTTCAAATCCCAGAATATTCACTTACGAAATTTTCTTCTTCTTCTTCTTCTTCTTCTTCTTCTTCTTCTTCTTCTGCACAAAATATTCCAATGTATTTTACGACTATCGTGTGGTTCGCCGATCACCAGAGTTTTAGGTACCGATACACTGGTGAGTTAAATCGTTCTATCCTGGGAGGATATATTCCAAAACCTCGGGTACTTGAGGAGAATAATTTTCTTAAGGACACACTGTGTATTCAGTGGGCTCGATTTGTTCCTACAATATTTTTCCAGAATTTATTTTGAAGAAGTTTACTATTTTCGAAATTTAATTTCTACTAACTTTCTGTTTTTATTTTTAGAAAGATTATTATTTAATTTACAGTAATACGGATTTATATAACAATGTTAAGGAAATTAATTTTGAATTTATACTAATGTTGATAGTGAGAATTCGAAATGAGATGCTCTTTATTGGTGAAATTTGTATCTCTTATCAAGATATGAAAATATCAGTATAAGACGTGGATGGTAATTGCCTGACCAATGGAAAGAGATTGGATATGATTGAAGGATTATACTTTATGAATTTTCTGGTTAGCATTGTTACTATTGAATGGCTCTATCCATTGGTTCCGAACAAGCAGTCGAATGTTTCGTGATTTAATCCAACAAAGGATAGATAGCAATGATCTGCGGCAGAATAGCCAATTCAATGAATTTTTCACGTTGCCTTCAGAATAGGAGAAAGATTCTCCAATTAATTCTGTTTCTCCTAATTTAATTATTATGATAGTTGGACAGCGTAGTTATTTGTCTACGATGAATAGAAAATGGAAAAGATTTATCTGGATGATCTTGGGTGCATTCATTTGCATCATATACTTAATCAAAGGGGCCGAGTGTCATGATTCATGTGTCTGCCTTTGTGTTTGGGGCATGAGAATTGTGGCTGCTACTACGTCACATCTATACCTTTGAGATTTGCCTTATGTTTAGCCATCACTTAAATAAAGCTATGTCTTTGCATGCATATATCTGATGGGCGAGAGGAATTGAAGAGTTGAGTCTCTTCCAACGAAAACTCTTGATATCTCCTATATATTATCATTAGTTTTGATGGGCATTCACTCATCAGCACTACTTTGCATACGAAAATCAGCATAATGGTTGCATTTATGATACAAGTATTTTGCTGAAAAGTCGCAACACAACTACAGAAGCAAAACGGTGAAGGTGACGATTCAAGAAGAAAGTGTGAAACGTTAAATGCCGAGATCAAACTGTTTAAAGTGTTATAATGGTTTAGTTGAAAAACCATTTGGAAAGGCAATTAAAATCTTCATGATTTTTTACTCCTGCTTCGAGATCAAAATCTGTGTGATTTTTTACTCATTCGTTGAGATTAAAGTCTTCGTGACTTTCTACTCATTTGTCGGAAATTAAAGTCGACCTTATACTCATTTTGGAGATTAAAATCTTAGTGATTTTTCTACTCTAATTTATTATTCGATTTGAAGATTAAAAACTTCATCGTTTATTAAATTTGATTGTGTCACATATTACAAGGTTTGAAGATTAAAAACTTCACCGTTTAATAGATTCGGTATCAGGTATTACTCGATTAGAAGATTAAAAACTTCACCATTTATTCTGACTCTGTTAAAACAAACAACAGTTCATGTGGTTGGCTCTACAAAGCAATAGAGGCGGCGTTTGAAGAAATATATTTGGAATATGGCATTATTCACCAAACAACTGCCCCTTCATAAGCGCAATCTAATGGAACTGCGGAAAGAATGAGTAGAACGTTAAAGGAGATGATAAAATGCCTTGTTGTAAGTCCTAGTTTACCCCAGATCTTGTGGGAGAAGCTATTCTTACAGCTAACTGAAAACTCAATTGAGTTCCCCATAGCAAAACGGAATCCATTCATATGAAAAATGAATGAAAGGAAGAAAATCCAACTTGAAGTATTTTCAAGTGTGGGGGATATTTGGGTAAAGTGCAAGTTCTTAAACCCAAAAAGATAAAAATCGGATCGAAAACTGTTGATTCCTTTTTCATAAGATATGTAACAAATTGTAAGGCATATCATTTTCTGATTCATAAATCAAAAAATCTCGACATTCATATTAATACGGTAATCGAATCAGATAATGCTAAATTCATAGAGAATATTTATCCGTATAAAAAGAAATGTGAGTCGTCTAGTGAAATATCTAAGCGACATCTGGAAGCAAAGGAAAGTACACCTAATGAGGTGAATCCAAGACGTAAAAGGACAATTGCTTCCATTGGATCATATTTTCTAACATTCTTGTTAGAAAATGAGCTTCAAACTTTGGAAGAAGTTATGTCTTCCTTGGAAAGAAGCTGTCAATAGTAAGATAGAATCCATATTAAGTAATCATAATTGGAAAAATAAACCTTTGGATTCTAAGTGGGTTTTCAAAAGGAAAATAAAAGCTGATGGTATTATTGACAAATATAAGGCAAGATTGATTAAGGGTTAAGACAATAAGAAGGTTTTGATTACTTTGACACATGATTACCGGTAACGAGAATTACATCTATTCGGATGGTAATAACATTAGCCACCGTGTATGGTCTTGAAATCCATCAGATGGACGTAAAAGACAACCTTCTTAAATAAAGATTTGGAGGAAGAATTTATATGGAACAACCTGAAGGGTTCGTGATTTTTGGGAAAGAAAAGAAGGTGTGTCGACTTGTTAAGTCACTTTAAAGACTAATACAAGCACCCAAACAATGACATGCGAGATTTGACCAAATAATATTGTCAAATGATTTCAAAAATGAATGAGTGTAAACAAATGTGTTTACGTTAAGAATACTTCAAATCATACAGTCATTATTTGATTATATATGATATGTTGATGAAATATTTAAAATGTGGGGGCTTTTAGCTTATGCATGACAAAAGCCAATGTTAGATGTAATGTCTATATTATATAATTTTTGGACTCCATTGATATAGTAGTTGGTAAAATCATCCGTTGTTTAGTCTTAATGAAGACTAGTTGATGAAACTACTAAGTCGGAAGTTGGTCACATGCCTTACTCGAAAGGTTATTTTCTTTAATGAAAATTTATATTGTTTAGTTCTTTTATGAAATGATGTCACTTTGAAGGTTGTGACTTTTCATAGAAAGATACGTCTGTACATTTTTGTATAGACATGACCGTTCATGAACGAATATATTAATGCGTTGTTCTATAATGAGGTGAACTAACCGATGAACATGACCAAAATCCATTGCAAATTGGATTTGTTTCATGAATGGAGTTGCTATAATTTGCATATCATATAGACATATGAATGAATAGCATACAAATGCTTGAAAATGGCGGAATGATTATGAAATGTGTTATATATTAAAAGGTTGTGGCCACAACTAATGCCAATCATTTCAGCTGTTGTTATAATTACTATATTAAGTGTAGTCAATAATCTGATATGCAATCGAAAATCGAGACATATTAGTCTACAATATAAGGAAGTTTGCAATTGAACGTTCATGACAATGAAACGAGTTTTGAAGTATTTGAAATATACTTCAAATTATGCTTTGCACTACAATAAGTATCCCATGATAATAGAGGGGTATAGTGATGCAAATTAGATCACCAGTTCAACCGATTCTAAACAGTAGGTGCATGAGCGATGTCTTGGAAATCGTCCAAACAAATGTGTATTGACCACTCTACAGTGGAGGCTGAGTTTATAGCCTTAGACAAGGCCGGTGAGGAAGCTGAATGGCTTCGGAATTTCTTGGAAGATATTCCATTTTGGCCCAAACCTTTGGCACCTATACGTATACATTGTGATAGTCAAGCGACAATAGGTAGGGCGGTGAGCGTTATGTATAACGAAAAATCTCGTCATATCCGACGGAGACACAATACCGTTAGACAAATACTCTCTAGTGGTGTTATCACAATTGACTACATAAAGTCAAGAGATAACGTGTCGGATCCATTTACAAAAGGCCTGTCTAGAGAGGCAGTTGAAAGATCATCAAAGGAAATGGGGTTAAAGGCCTAGGACAAGTCATCATGGTGGTAACTCTACCTAGCAGACTGGAGATCCCAAGAGCTAGGTTCAAAGAGATCAAGCAAAGTTATGAATGAAGGTTCAACATTGTCAACTAACTCAACCCATTCTTGTGATGAAGACAATGTTCAAAACGAGGTAAAGCATTAAGGCTTTTTGATGACAATAAAGCTTAGAAAGCTTTTTAATGATTTGCTAAGTTTGGAAGGATATGACCAAATAGTGTGTCTTTAAGATAACACATTTAGGAATCACCTATGTGAGTGTGAAGTATAAGTTGCTTCAAGGAGAATGAAAGTAAAGGCCCATTCTCTAAGCACTCATGAAACCAGGCGGTGTTCATGGCTGAAACGAACACAACCGTGAGAACCATAAATGGTTAAGGATAGATTGTATGACTTATGTTGTCTAGGTATACAACAAAGCTCGACTGTTCAAAGATATCAAATCTACCGATTGACCGAGTATATCCGATATAAGTTCACTACGGAAAGTTCAAAGGGAAACCTACTTATCCAGATGCAATCAATTCTTGTTTGTAAAACACACACACGTCCGTGCATTCCTTTAAGTTTATAGCCATTCCCTATTCATGGGGGGAATGTTGGGTTTGTTATTTAATAAATAATAACAAAACAGGTGTGAATAGAAAATGGTGGGAAAAGAAATGAAAGGATGACCCGCGACCCGGTCCGGTCTAGCCCGTTTTTCTTTCCTGGATTAATTTAAATTCGTTTTAAATTTCCTGCAAAAATTTCCAACAGCCATGACTGTTCTGAAAGGTTGCAAACCTCTTCAGAGGGTCACACCTGTTCCAACAGCCATGACTGTTCTGAAAGATTGCAAACCTCTTCAGAGGGTCACACTTGTTCCAACAACCATGACTATTCTGAAAGGTTGCAAACCTCTTCAGAAACATCACCAAGTTGGCTATAAATAGACCTTCAAATCCCAGAATATTTATTTACGAAATTTTCTGAATCTTCTTCTTCTTCTGCACAAAATATTCCAGTATTTTTTATGACCATCGAGTGGTTCACCGATCACCAAAGTTTTAGGTACCGATACACTGGTGAGTTAAATCGTTCTATCCTGGGAGAATATATTCCAAAACCTCGGGTACTTGAGGGGAATAATTTTCTTAAGGACACACTGTGTATTCAGTGGGCTCGATTTGTTCCTACAATATTTTTCCAGAATTTATTTTGAAGAAGTTTACTATTTTTGAAATTTAATTTCTACTAACTTTCTATTTCTGTTTTCAGAAAGATTATTATTTAATTTACAACAATACTGATTTATATAACAGTTATAGCCTTCCCTATCCTTACAATACACTTCTAAAACAAAATTAGGGGGCTTAGCAAAATAGATAGATATATTATAACTTGGGTACTCTAGAGCTTTCTTAGCCAACTTATGTGCCACCATATTCCCTTCATGGTAGTTGTGCCTCATTGTGATATGCCCCTGCTCTATTGCCTTCCCCATTAAGCACCTGCATTCATAAATTAAATTATTGTGAGTAGGATAATCATCTTCTAGAAAACGAATCACCTCTGTGGCATCTGTCTCTATCTCGCATGGTGTGAACTTTTCTTTGATAATTGTTTGCAGCGCTTGACGGAAGGCTAGGAGTTCTGCATGTATAGGTAATAGAGTATGACTCTTTGTGTAGTAACCCAGCATCCATTCTCCTTTGTTATTGCGTATGACTCTGCCGATGCCTCCATCACTACTAAAAAAACTGGAATTAGCTACGAACGTCGTCGCTAATCTGTCGCTAAATCGCCCGTAGCTAGCAGAATTTCTTGATAATCTATCGCTAATCCGTCCTAAATAGGATTAGCGACGGATTTCTCTATTTAGCTACAGAATTTATCCGTCGCTAAAACTAGATTTTTTAGTAGTGCATGTAGATATTCGTCATTGAAAGCTCCATAAAATTGACCTTGTACCAATGCCTAGGGGGTGGGTGCCATTTGACCTTCACCTTAATGGACATATTACTAATAATATGTTTAGTAGTTAGTAAGATATATTCCAGTGCTTGATCAAAAACTTTAGTGGTGATGATATTATCAGATGTATTATTAACATTGTTGTTATTCCTGTTTTTCCAGATTGACCATAATGCAAATGGGAAAACATTCTCCCAATTGATTAAATTGTTTGGTATATTTGGTGTTCTGTTTTTTAGGAAATCAAACCAGTGTTCCTGAGGCATGATATTGGAGAAAGGCACCCCTATAGATTCCCAAAAGTATTTTTCCACCTTACACTCCCAAAAAATGTGAACCAAGGATTCGTTCCTATTTTTGCATATTGGGCAATGAATGTCTATGTTTATACCAATTTACCCTAGGTAATCCCTGGTTGGAAGTCTTGAGTGGTAGCACTTCCAAACAAAAAACTTAATTTTCCTAAGACATTTCATACCCCATATCCAAGCAAAGTCAATACTAGTATGATTATCAGTGTCAATCAATTTGTAGCATGAAGAAGTCGTAAATATCCCACTAGGATTGATGCTCCATATAATCTTATTAGTGTGCGTGGTCGATGTAGTTAGAGAGTTGATACTATTCAGAACATTATTGGGAATATCGAATGAAATATGAGATACATCCCACATATTATTTTTTGGAATATCTTTTATTTTCAGACCACTCTTCGTATTATTAAGGGGACCTACTGCGTTCTCCCTTAATTTTTCAAATTTAGGGATCCAGTTGGAATCCCAAATAGACATGTTGGTATGAGTGGTAACGGGACATCTTATACCATTTTGACAATAATTCCACCCCTTCAGGAGGCTTTTCCAAGTGTAATGTGACTATCAGCACAGTAGAATGCCATAAGTAGAACAGAAAAAAAGAGAGAAAATTGCAAAATAACATCGATTTTGCTACTAAATGCTATATTGCGATAGTGATGGACTTGGTCAAAATATGTTTTTGAAGAAAACTACAACACAATTCTGATTTTACTCTCATTTCATATACTTAGTGGGCGTTTGGACATAAGAAGTTGTAAAATTTAGGAAAAAGTGAACTTTTTTTTCAAGTAAAAATAGTATTTGATAATTAGAGTTGTGTTTGGATATAAATATAATTTTGGGTTGTTTTTGAATTTTTGTGAGTGATTTGAGTGAAAACTTTGAAAAATAGTTTTTTGAAATTTTTCAAATTTTCGAAATTGTTTAAAATTCCTCTTCAAGTGAAATTGAAAATTTATGGCCAAACACTGATTTCAACAAAAAGAAAGTAAAAGATTTTGAAAAAAAGAGAAAAAAAAATCCATGGCCAGAGGGGCTCTTAATCTTACTTTAGTTAAGCAGAAGTCAACGAAAAAATACCGTTATGCATTCATCTGTCACTAATGAGACATCCTATTTATTTCCTTAATCATCGAGGAAATAAAATTTAAAATATAAAGATTTCCTCAGTGCCTCGAATTCATTCGTCACTATTTTTATATACTATTTATTAATTAAAATCATCTCGGAAATATAATCTTTTTGGAAAATTATTTGAAAATTTTAGTCAAGGAATGTTCTTAAGAGCTTGTTTGGAAAGTCACCTTGGAAATTGATTTGGGTGTAATTATACAGTTTGACATGTTTGTTTGGCCAAGTAATTACTTGGCCAGCATGGAATTATGTGTAATTGGAGGGGTGTAGTTATACTCTCCAATTCTCAAGGGGGAGGTGAGAATTGGTGATAATTACATTGTGTAATTACAAGGTTGCTTTTTAGTTTCTTTCCTTTTTATTTTAATTTTAAATTTTTTCTTTATAACTTTTATTTCTATTATTTTAATTTTTAATTTGTTTTTACTTTTTAATTTATTTTAAAGTTTTAAAATATATTTTTCTTTGTACATTATTTGTCTTTTATTTCTCTATCTTTATTTCTCGTGATTCCATGTAATTGCTAACTATATTATATTTTTTATTTATTTTATTATTCTATTTTTTTAAACTGCACCTCCTAATATTAGAAATAATGAGTCATTAACAAACTTGACATATAATTAGTGAAGCAATTAAAGTAAAATTTCGTTGTTGAATGTGGTTATAAACTTATCATGTTTCCTATTTGTTAATTTGTGTTGGAACTTATTATTATTATGTTGGTGTAATGACCCGACTGGTCGTTTTGAGCAATTGCATCCGGTTCGACAGTCTGAGGTTGCGAGTAGCTTCATATTATGTGTATTGACTTGAGTTCATGGTTGGAATCTGTTTCCGGGTGAATCGAAGTCGAATTGGAAGAAGGAATCTAGTTTCTGAAAGCTTAAGCGGTGAGAGTTTGACTGAAATTTGACTTTTGATTAAACGGCTCTGGAATGAGTTTTTGGATGATCTCAGTAGCTTCGTATGATAATAGTGGACTCAGACGTGCGTTCGAATTTGGATTTGGAGGCCCGTAGGGTAATTTGAGGCATTTCGGCAAAAGTTGGAAAAGTTGATGCTTGGAAAATGGAGAGGTTTGACCCATCGGAATGCGATTTCGAAAGTTGGAACAGCTCCGTTATGTTATTTTGGACTTGCCTGTAAAATTTGGTGTCGTCTGGAGTTGATTTGATATGGTTCGAACGCTTGGTTGCAATTCTAGAGATTTTATCATGTTTACGACTTAATTCTTATTGTGTTATTGCTTAAGATTGGAATGGGAATATGTCGGCTGGCTTTGTCTTCACGAGAGGCGCCATCACGATCGGGTCAGAGTTTAGGGTCGTGAGAAGTTGGTATCAGAGCCTAGGTTACATAGTTTTCAAGAGTCATGAGCAGGTTTAGTAGAGTCTCACGGATTGGTACGGAGACGTCTGTGCTATCCTCGGGAGGCTGTAGAACCTTTAGGAAAAACTTCACATTATTGAATTCTTATCATGCGTCCTTGATTCAGCTTGAAATGTAACTCTTTGAATTCCTTCCACGCGTTTGTATGCACGTATGAGCACTCAGTATCAGATGTGTATCGATGGCTTGTGATTCCCTGATCGAGGGCGAGATGTGATCGCTGTATGTTTGACGTTTGGCCAGTATGGAGGACTTGAGGCCAAATTTTTACCTATAGCTTGAGCACCGAGGTGCTCATTATGTAAGCCATGTTTTTGAAACTTATATACTCAGTAGTGCCCCTATTAGTAGAAGTGATGGCTGGATGGCTATGCGATGAGTATGTTATGACTACGAGATGTGATCATATGACTTGGAAGCGACGAGAAGGTTTGTTGGAGGATAGATGAACTATTAGGTGTTTGATTTCCATTGTGATTGGATGTATAGCCCCGAGTTATGGGTGTGTGAAGAATTTTTTCATGTTCTTAATTGGGAGTGAAGTAAATTTCATGTTGCGGTATGAGTTTAGACTCAGGAAGATTAAGTGACTGCGTAATTTTTATGACGGTGGAAGGCATACATAAATGTTAGTTTGAGGTGAAGCAGGTGGGTTATCTCCTGCCTAGTGTTCTGAAGTTGTGTGATCCATATGTTGTCTGTTAGAAGATCTCACTTACAAGTGAAATTGTTACATCCCGTACTTTAATATTAGGACAATTCGTAGTAATCCATATGAGATTGAAGGGATTAAGACCATTTATGAGATTATAGAGGATTTGTGACTATGTTATTGTAAGATCCCGTAAGTTTAATACCATTGATATCATTATATACATTTGATGTGGTATTTTGAGTGGAACATTGTTTGAAAAATATGATTTTATATATAGTTATTAATATTACTACTTCCGAATATGCTTTAAATTATCCATATAATATGAGAAAGTTTACGAAATTTTCTTTATTATAAAATAGAAATTATTTTTCACATAAAAAGAAGGTTATCTTTTTACCATTTTAAGAATTAAGAGTATAAAAATTTGTACTCTTTATATGAGATCAGGAAAATTAGAAGTTGAGAAAAATATATGTATTTTATTACATGGGTGTTTTAATAAAATAATAGTGTATGTATTGATTTTATATGGTATCATATGATCATGATAGTAAAGTATATTATAGTATGATGTAAAATATATTATAAATGAGTAGTATTTAAAAGTAATTTGAGAATCTTTTTATTTACATGAGTAATTGGTTAATTACTGAATAACGGCACATTATCTAATTACGTAATAAGTGGATAACGACTAAAACCTCACCTCACTCCCACGTGGCAGTAAGCCACTTTTGATACATATCTTAGTCATATGAGTGGAGGTGGCTATCTTAGGTGAATCGGTTTTGATCAGGCAAAATATGTTGCTTTTTTTAATTTGTTTGCTTAGATATTATATCTGTGACTTTATTTGTACTTCACAGTTTAGGATCTTAAATCCCAATAAATAAATTAAAAAAACATTGTTCCTTCAACTTCCACATTATACTAGCTAGTGTGGTATGAAAGAGACTAATGGTGTTTCGCAATGGAAGCACTGAACTGGAGCTACGATTATGTCTTGAGAAGAAAGACCTACCACCATATGAAAATGATCTCTTAATCATAAAAGGGTCTTTATGTAGAGACAACGCCATTGAACTTGAATTTTCACCAATAGCTTCAACATAACCCATTTCACGTGTTCTAATTCTTTATAACATAGCCATATCAAGTCCAATACTTGAACTAATTGAAGAATCTACTGAAACAGACCTCCTCATCGCTTGTACCTCTTTCCATTTCAATTTTTGCCGCGAAAGGCTAAGCAATATGGCTGAGTTGACCGTGGAAGCCCATCTTGTTCAAAAGGAGCAAGAAATATACAGAGAATTGGTTCGTTCTGAACGAGAGCTCCTTTTGAAGCTAAACCTCCTATATGTTCCCCGGTTATGTCCTTTGACAAAATTCCAATGTATGAGGCATGTCGTTTTCCCTTAACACTTTGCTGCTATCCATTGTATCACTTTGAAATGCTTCAGGCAGTGACAGGTATGTTAAGGCACTTCCTTCTTTCTTTTGGCATGATCCAATGTGAATTGAATACGCTATTTCATAATGAATCTACTCCTAGCAACTAAGGTTGTCCATGTTGTTCTTTCTGTACAAATTTATTCTAAGAATGTATGTATGATCCTTGCGTCCTAGTGAAGTTCATATTGATGGTATGATGTCCATAATATTAGTCGAAGGTGCAACAACCTTACGTCACTCTGAAAGGTTTAGAACGTGATTCCATCAGTCAAGCATGCATTATATATATGTATTTATTTTACTCTACCGAGTCGCGCTATAGTCGGCCGGGTACGGCACCTATTGTGCAACCACTGATCAGTTAGGTTTACCGAGCTCCACGTGGCCGGGTACGTTTTTACCGAGTCCTCTTTGAGGCCGGGTACGATATGATGATGATGCCCACAGAGGCGATTGTTTTGAAAAATTTATTTATGTATATATATGTATTATGCATTTCATGTCAGTAGTCCCCAGAGGCACTCAGATGTTACATGTTGTATCTCATTCATCTCTCTTTACATTGGTATTCTTATTTATGTTTTCCTGCCTTACATACTCAGCACATTATTCGTACTGACGTCCTTTTGTTGGAGACGCTGCATTCATGCCTGCAGGTATAGCTAATAAGTTTGACGAGCCTTCATCGTAGGCGAGATTGACATTCAGTAAAGGATCGGTAAGACTCCATCTCATTCGGAGTGCAGCCGAGTCTATGAGTCATCATATCAGAGTTTTGTTACAGACTTATGGGTAGGCCGGTACCCTGTCCCATTTGATGTCAATTAATCTTAGAGGCTTTGTAGACAAAGGTTCATTTTGTACAGTATGTCAGAGGGCTTGATGGCCCATATGTATTCATGTTTTAAGAAAAATGGTTAAGTGAAACAGTGTTGCATACATATAGTTATACATAACGAGTTGTGGCCATGTTGGCCCATGGTAGTTACAATGAAAAAAAAAATCAAGTTGCAGAGTGGTTCGCTCGGGCTGCTACGGCACCGGGTGCTAGCCACGCCTCCCCAGACTCGGGGCGTGACAAAGTGGTATCAGAGCAGTTCATGTCCTAGGGAGTCTACAAAGCCGTGCCTAGTAGAGTCTCACTTATGGGTGTGTTGCGCGCCACATTTATAATTGAGAGGCTATAGGGCATTTAGGAAATGTTACCCTTCTTTTATTTCCTGATCGTGCCATAAAGTTGAGTCGTAAGAAGTCAGTACGAAGGTTTTCCACCACAATCATGTTGTACCATTGTAGGATCATGAGATAGAGGATGGTAATTGTGAGTTTAATCAAAAAAAAAGATAGAGGATATTCAGTGAACGTGGAACTGTAGCTGCCAATATTCCAGACTTTATGGCTCATTAGTTCTCACTTATGTGATGAGTTCCTACATTACAATTTCAAATTGTATGAAAATTTATCAAAGTTGTTGACTATTCAAAAACTCCAAATGACTAATGTATGATTCATTACAAATGTGTATATTGGATATATGAAAAGAGAGGATACATAAGGCTTTGCGGCATAATGCTAGTGAATTTTGCCGCATGAATTTTCCCATTTTGTTCACAACTGAATATAGGAGCAAATTGAGAGTAGTGTTGGTGTACTAGTGAAGTGTACAAGTGTATTCCCTTTAGGGGATGAGTTTGATTTGTGGTTTTTTTTTTTTCTATTTACTTTTACCGGAGATATGTCTGTGGGAGGATCTACTTGATCCGTTTACATGGTTGGACAATCTTATTAAGTATTGGTTGAGAAATGTAGAAGGCGTATTCCCAACTATTAGTTTTAGGGACTGGTGCGACATCAAATGGTGCAACTGGAAAAGTTGCAGTCAATTTTGTGATGAGTAAAGTAGTGCTCTTTTGAACTATGTTAGGACATAACTCTAGTCATGTATATATGAATAGAAGAGTGCTACTCTTATGATCTTGGAAGTGTTACAATCTGTAATTCATATGAAATTGTGAAAGATGGCTTTTTCTTTTATTTCTTCTGCCTAGTATCTGATACTTTCTCTCTATACCTTGTTGGTTGTTGATTCTGCTCAGTATTTCAATATTACCTATTTTTACTACTGATTTATGGCTCAAGAAACATTATACACCTCTCTTTTATTTGACCAAAACACCTCAAGCGTTTTTATATATGTTCTCTCTTTCTTTGTGTTAGTAGTAAACTTTAACAACGCTAATCTCCCAGATTTTTTAATAGATCCATGTTAGTTACTTCCCCTGGAACTTTAGGTTGTACTTGAATAGTTTATTCAACTGAAGTACTGAAAACATGCACGTATAAGAATCCGCATATCTTGCTTCCTCACTTATAAATCTGGCCTAGAAGTGAATTAATTGGATGCATTTATACATGGATTAAGCTCAAAAGTATATGGTGCTTATCTCAACAATTTATTCTTAATGACTTAGGATGTGACAGTTATTTTTGTATCAATAGCATTGAGTTGTCTCCAATTAGTGAGACGTTTAATGGTATCTCTCCAGAAAGGAATGAAAAATGACTTGGTTGTGAAAAAAATGAACGGTGGTAAGGAATATCATATAACCATGAGAAGTAGAAGTTTTATCAATGTATAAGTTAGGTATGCTTTCCTGAAAAAGATGGCTTCTGGAAACTTCTAAGAGGCACACATGTGATGTGTGAATAAGATGATTTTCAATGCATAGTCCTTATCTAAGATATTTTGAAGAAAAAATTTTTTTTACAAAAAGATTGTGAATAGTCGAGACTTCGTATATAGTTTGAAATTTAGGCTAGTTTATAAAGGAGACCCCAGTGAGGAATTTTGTAAATATCTAAGAGTTAACATTCGAGGACGAATGTTTTAAAGGGGGGAAGGATGTTACATCCCGTACTTTAATATTAGGACAATTCGTAGTAATCCATATGAGATTGAAGGGATTAAGACCATTTATGAGATTATAGAGGATTTGTGACTATGTTATTGTAAGATCCCGTAAGTTTAATACCATTGATATCATTATATACATTTGATGTGGTATTTTGAGTGGAACATTGTTTGAAAAATATGATTTTATATATAGTTATTAATATTACTACTTCCGAATATGCTTTAAATTATCCATATAATATGAGAAAGTTTACGAAATTTTCTTTATTATAAAATAGAAATTATTTTTCACATAAAAAGAAGGTTATCTTTTTACCATTTTAAGAATTAAGAGTATAAAAATTTGTACTCTTTATATGAGATCAGGAAAATTAGAAGTTGAGAAAAATATATGTATTTTATTACATGGGTGTTTTAATAAAATAATAGTGTATGTATTGATTTTATATGGTATCATATGATCATGATAGTAAAGTATATTATAGTATGATGTAAAATATATTATAAATGAGTAGTATTTAAAAGTAATTTGAGAATCTTTTTATTTACATGAGTAATTGGTTAATTACTGAATAACGGCACATTATCTAATTACGTAATAAGTGGATAACGACTAAAACCTCACCTCACTCCCACGTGGCAGTAAGCCACTTTTGATACATATCTTAGTCATATGAGTGGAGGTGGCTATCTTAGGTGAATCGGTTTTGATCAGGCAAAATATGTTGCTTTTTTTAATTTGTTTGCTTAGATATTATATCTGTGACTTTATTTGTACTTCACAGTTTAGGATCTTAAATCCCAATAAATAAATTAAAAAAACATTGTTCCTTCAACTTCCACATTATACTAGCTAGTGTGGTATGAAAGAGACTAATGGTGTTTCGCAATGGAAGCACTGAACTGGAGCTACGATTATGTCTTGAGAAGAAAGACCTACCACCATATGAAAATGATCTCTTAATCATAAAAGGGTCTTTATGTAGAGACAACGCCATTGAACTTGAATTTTCACCAATAGCTTCAACATAACCCATTTCACGTGTTCTAATTCTTTATAACATAGCCATATCAAGTCCAATACTTGAACTAATTGAAGAATCTACTGAAACAGACCTCCTCATCGCTTGTACCTCTTTCCATTTCAATTTTTGCCGCGAAAGGCTAAGCAATATGGCTGAGTTGACCGTGGAAGCCCATCTTGTTCAAAAGGAGCAAGAAATATACAGAGAATTGGTTCGTTCTGAACGAGAGCTCCTTTTGAAGCTAAACCTCCTATATGTTCCCCGGTTATGTCCTTTGACAAAATTCCAATGTATGAGGCATGTCGTTTTCCCTTAACACTTTGCTGCTATCCATTGTATCACTTTGAAATGCTTCAGGCAGTGACAGGTATGTTAAGGCACTTCCTTCTTTCTTTTGGCATGATCCAATGTGAATTGAATACGCTATTTCATAATGAATCTACTCCTAGCAACTAAGGTTGTCCATGTTGTTCTTTCTGTACAAATTTATTCTAAGAATGTATGTATGATCCTTGCGTCCTAGTGAAGTTCATATTGATGGTATGATGTCCATAATATTAGTCGAAGGTGCAACAACCTTACGTCACTCTGAAAGGTTTAGAACGTGATTCCATCAGTCAAGCATGCATTATATATATGTATTTATTTTACTCTACCGAGTCGCGCTATAGTCGGCCGGGTACGGCACCTATTGTGCAACCACTGATCAGTTAGGTTTACCGAGCTCCACGTGGCCGGGTACGTTTTTACCGAGTCCTCTTTGAGGCCGGGTACGATATGATGATGATGCCCACAGAGGCGATTGTTTTGAAAAATTTATTTATGTATATATATGTATTATGCATTTCATGTCAGTAGTCCCCAGAGGCACTCAGATGTTACATGTTGTATCTCATTCATCTCTCTTTACATTGGTATTCTTATTTATGTTTTCCTGCCTTACATACTCAGCACATTATTCGTACTGACGTCCTTTTGTTGGAGACGCTGCATTCATGCCTGCAGGTATAGCTAATAAGTTTGACGAGCCTTCATCGTAGGCGAGATTGACATTCAGTAAAGGATCGGTAAGACTCCATCTCATTCGGAGTGCAGCCGAGTCTATGAGTCATCATATCAGAGTTTTGTTACAGACTTATGGGTAGGCCGGTACCCTGTCCCATTTGATGTCAATTAATCTTAGAGGCTTTGTAGACAAAGGTTCATTTTGTACAGTATGTCAGAGGGCTTGATGGCCCATATGTATTCATGTTTTAAGAAAAATGGTTAAGTGAAACAGTGTTGCATACATATAGTTATACATAACGAGTTGTGGCCATGTTGGCCCATGGTAGTTACAATGAAAAAAAAAATCAAGTTGCAGAGTGGTTCGCTCGGGCTGCTACGGCACCGGGTGCTAGCCACGCCTCCCCAGACTCGGGGCGTGACAGAAATATATGTGTTGCAATTTAAATTTGGGTCGCTTAAGAGAGTGGGTTTAACTATTATGAGGATGAATGCGAGATTTGCAGAAGATTTAAAGTAACAAATGGTCTATGTTTCACGAGCTTATGAAGGATTGAGTTTAACCTCACTACGGAAGTATGGCAGTGATAGAGTATATTCATTATGAGTTATGGTGCGTTTTGATCTATGGCTTCGATCCAAGTGGGGGAGTCTGCTATTGAATAGTTGATTGCATGGTTATGTGCTATGAAGGTTCCAGTTCGAGGCGTATTCGTGAATCAGTTATGGCTCGAGTAAAGGGAATTTCGATAAAGCTTATGTTGTGCTTTATGGGTGTATGAGAATTAGGGAATGACTTGAGTTGTTGTTGGTAAGGAATGCTCGATGCATAAAGCAGGAAGTTGCTTGGTAGCATTGAGATAAGGTTGTATTGTGCGGTGTCGGAGTGCTAATGAGGCACGAGTTGTTCGGTTCGTTTGATCGGGCTAATTGTAGTTTGTGTAAAGTGGATGACTCTGGAGAATGGTTCTAATGCTTTCAAGATTTTTTCATTTAATAAGTGGAAATTTTCGAGTTGAATTTTTGGCTAGAAACTGAGGTTGCACTAGAAGGTGTCAAGACTAGTAGTATTCCTATATCATTATGGGGTTCTTTGTAATGGTATCAAGAAGGTAAAGGTAATGACCTTGGATTCGTGGGAAGTCCTTTTAGGGTAGGTATTGTGAATGTGGTGCTTTTGGGAATATCTAAGAGAGAATTTAGCGGCTTATGAGCCTTAGGCGTTGTGGTTTTATAGGAGTACCTCTCATTGATGATTGGGTATTAGAGGTGTATTGTATCTTCGGACAGCCAAATTGGGATCGGATATGGTGATGCGTGTGCTATATGGAGTTGGAGATGGGGAGTTCTCATAAACAGGTTATGTTGTGGTTGTGGGTTACGTGTATTAGCACTGTGTAGTGACTATCGGGGTTTGGAGACCCGAGTGGATCTTTTTCTACTTGATAAGTTAGGATTTGAGGGATATTGGGTATAGAATGGTTGTCGCAGTGTTGTGTCATTTTGAGCTAGTGCGCTAAGGCAGCAATATTGCTATGTCGGGAATGCCACGGATTGAGTGGCGAGGTTCGACAGATTATGTTCTTAGTAGGGTGGGTTTATATTTCGAAGACCCAACGGATGGCTGGGAAAGATTGTCTTTCTTATTGGCCTTCGTGATGGATGGCAGTGCAGAGGTTCCTACCATGATTCAGTTCTGGTGGTGAGGGATTTTTTGGATGTGTTCCCTGCTACCAGGCATGTCGCCAGACAGGGTTGTCAATTTCGGTATTGATTTGGTGTCGGGCATCGTATCATATGGCACCGACAAAGTTAAAGGAGTTGAAGGAGCAGCTTCAAGAACTCCTTGATAAGGGGTCCGTTGGCAGGCCAATGTGGATGTGTGTTCTAACTTGAGTCGGCTTGGTTGACTCCAAGTTGTATTGTTGAGAGATGTGTTGATTCGGTTGTTATTGAGCTATTAGTGTTCTGAGGTGATCTATGAGTTACCTTTTCGTGTCGCGAAGTGGTGGGATTTGTTGGTTATAGGCACATGTGGTGCAATTTTATTGGGGTCTCTCTGTGGAATTGAGCGGGAAGAGTATTAGGTGTTGCTTGGTGAATGGCGTATCAGTTATGCCCTTTCAGGTTTGTGTGGTGTATGTTATTTGCTTCACCGTAGGTATGATGATTTGCTTTTGTTCCACACATCAAATTGCGCGTGGTTGTCGATTTCGAGCATAGTGACTTGAGGTGTTTCATGTGGACCAGTGTTTGGATAGGGTCACGCATTGCAGAGAAGTTATGTGGAGGTATAACCCTTCGTGTTAGACTCGCGTATTCCATTTCTACAATGTGTGATGGGTTCTCAGCATTTTGTTGTGGTGGTACTGGTGAGTTAGTGGTACAACCCTTTCGTTCGAGTTGTCCTCATGCTTGGAGTACATTCAGATTGTTGTTTATTGGTGCACAGATTTCACGAGTTATGGCTTTAGATTGTATTGATGTGTCATGTCACTAGAGTAGTGGTGTTGGATTAGATGAGATCGTCGGGATCTGAAATGAGTACAAACTGATTCGATTTCAGCATGTTGGAAGGATAATATCGAGGTTCAGCTGAGAAATTTGCTATGGTTCTTACCAAAGAAGAAGTGGCTTCATGAATGGTTGATCTGAGGAGTGGTTACGAATTCCTATGTGTTTTATTTATCATTAGCAGTATACGGAAGTGTTGGAATGAGGCTTTATTTGATAAAGAGCTTATTGTCAAAATTCAAATGTTTTGAGCAACTGCTGTGATTAGAAGTTACCTCTTCAAGTGTTTGAGTTATGTGGTATGTCATGTAACTGCACCTGAGGTTGCAAATATGGGTTATTACAGTTTGTTTGAGGCTTATTCAGAGTATAAATGTGAGATTCTAACCTTGTAGATGATTTCAGAAGTGGAAATATGGTTCTAAGGTTTATGGGCTAGGTTGGATTGCAAAATTTTAGTTACATTATGTTACCAGACCTATATGAGATAGGGTGATGTGTGATCAACCTTGGGTATCTGCATGGTAAGGTTATACTTCGACTTGTTGGCTTTTGGAACAACTATGGGCACGTTCGAGGATGAACGTATGTTAAAGTGGGGGAGTATGTAACGACCCGACCGGTCGTTTTGAGATTTTGCACTTGGCTTACCAGTTCTCGGGCATGACTTGCCCTGTGTAGTGTATTATGACTTATGTAAATCGTTGGCTTTGGTTTTCAGGATGATCAGAATGAATTTGGAAGAACAGTTCTCGATTTGAAGCTTAAAATTTGAAAGGTTTGACCAAGATTTGACTTGTTAATATATGATCTTGGATTAGAATTTTTATGATTTGGTTAGCTCCGTTAGGTGATTTGGGACATAGGAGCGTGATCAGAATGTGATTTGGAGGTCCGGTGTAGAATTATGCTTGAATTGGCGAAAGTTAGTTTTTGGCGTTTTCCGGTTGATAGGTGAGATTTTGATATAGGGGTCGGAATGGAATTCTGGAAGTTGTAGCAGCTTCGTTATCTCATTTGGGATGTATGTGCAAAATTTCAGGGTATTCAGACGTGGTTTTGTTGGTTTTTGATCAAAAGCGGAATTTGGAAGATTTTAGAAATTTAGGCTTGAATCTGATGTCTTTTGGTTCATTTGATGTTGTTTGAAGCATTTTGAAGATTGGTACAAGTTTGAATAAGGTTTTAAGATATGTTGATGCCTTTAGTTGAGGCCCCGGGGGCCTCAAGTGAGTTTCGGGTGGTCAACCGGACCACTTCATGCCTGGGAGATGTTGCAGAATTTCAGGTTTAGTTGTCACAGAGAATTCCTCTTTGCTATCGTGTAGGGGCTCTCGTGATCGCGTAGAAGGTTTTGAGGGGGGAGTCCAGTTGTTCTTCGCGTTTGCGGAAGCTGGGCCGCGATTGCATAGAGGTGAGGAAGTTGTTGATCGTGAACGCGTAGTGAAGGTCGCGTTCATGTAGAGTTAAGTGGACCAGGGGTCCTCGATGGAAGTTGTTCATCGCGAACGCGATGGCCAGTCCGCTATCGCGTAGGGTCAGATGCTTGAGCATCGCGTTCGCATGGTATTTCACGCGTGTGCATAAAGTAAATTTTCGGAGCTGAGGAATTGTGCTTCGCGATCGGGAAGGTTGTCCCGCGATCGCGATGAAGGAAATTTAATAGCAGGGCAGAATATTTTAAAAAGGCTATTCCGCGACTTGGAACCCTTTAACACCATTTTTTGAACGGGAAAAAAGCCTTGAGGCGATCTTGAAGAGAGGAAATCATTGTTCTTCATTGAGGTAAGGACTTTGGACTCTAAAACTTGATTATTTTTTATTAAGGAACAAAATATCAATGTTTAATTCTTGAAAATCAGTAGAAAAAGGTTGAGTTAGGGCTCGAGATTATGAGACCTTCTAGGGATGATTTGAGGGGTCAAATAAACTCCAATTTTCAAGTTCTTTATATGTACTGACTCGTGAGATGATGAAGAATATTTTGACATAAAGTTTGTCCAGTTCTAGGATGCGGGCCCAGGGGACGGTTTTAGACTGATTTCGGGTTTTATGCTTAAAATCAATATTTTTCAATTGGAATTCATTCGTTTAGTATAATTTGATGATAAAAATATGAACTTGGTAGATTTGGAGCACTCGAAAGTTGATTCGAGAGGCAAGCGTGTTGCAGAGTCGCTTTTCGGGCTAGTTCGAGGTGAGTAATGATTTTAAATGTTGTCCTGAGGGTATGAAACCCCGGAATTTCACAGCGTACGGCTATGTTGAGGTGACTCACATGCTAGATGACGAGCGTGGGGTAGAGCACTATTGGGGATTGTGACTTAATCCATCCCGAATGATTATTTTACTGGGTATTTGATAGTTAATTGTTTAATATTATTATATCTTGGGCTAAATGCCATATGTGGTCCTCGTGCCAGCTGTTTTAACCCTTAGGGAATTTTTTAAAATGATATTTTCCTCACCGATTGATTTCATACTGGTGCTCAGTCATACTATATTTTACTATTTTAAAGACTCAACTGTATTATTCTGTTTTTTAACACATTAAATGATATTTTCAAAGGTATTTGAGTTGAGCTTCATATGTTACTGTGGCTCGAGAGGCTTATGAGATTCTGACTGAATAAGGCTGAGGGCCTGTGTTATGAGGATACATTTAGGTCGGGTTGTACGCCGCAACAGTGATACATTGATTATGATAATGCCGAGGGCTTGAGATTGTATGCCACAAGGTGGCTTGAGATTTATATGAGGCTGAGAGCCTATTTATGATGCCACGAAATGGCTTGATTATGCGCTTGGGCCGTAAGGGGCCCCTCCCGGAGTTTGCACACTCTTAGTGAGCGCGGGTACCCATTGTGATATGAGATATAGCCTGAGGGGCTGGTATTGTTTTGTGACATTGCCCGAGGGGCTGATTCTGTTGTTATTGTGCCCGAGGGGCAGTTATTATGTGTTTACTTATTAGTTGTTTTCCTGTATATTGTTTAACCGTTTAAGAGAGGTTTATGAGATTTCACTGCTTAATTATATTCACTGATTTTTTATGCCTTTGTAGCCTAATGTTGTGCTTTACGTGGCTTTATATTACTCAGTCTTCATTTACTTTTATTACTTACTGAGTTGGAAGTATTCACTTTACTCCATGCACCTTGTGTGCAGATTCAGGTATTTCTAAACCCGGTAGCGGGTATTGGTTGCTCAGAGGCAGAGTCATCGGAGTTTAGCAAGGTAGTTGCCCGACATTCGCAGCACTGATTTTATCCCTCTTGATTCCATTAGACTGTATCTAGTACATTTTAGACTCTTGTTGTATTCGGACCTTAGTAGAAGCTCATGACTAGTGACACTCCGATGTCGAGCTATGTTGGGTTTGTTTTTCCGCAAATTATACTGTTGACTGCTTATTTTTGAGATTTTATCATGTTTAAGACTTAATACTTGTCGACGCCCCCTTTTTCCTCGCGAAATCGGGTTCACAACATTCGGGAAGACAACTCTTATCCCGTTTGGGAATTGGGTTTTTGGAATTTGGAGAGTCGCCACCTAATGATTATAGTGCATTAGGATACTTTTAAAAGAATTAAAGATGCAGACCAGAGTTTTGGGTAAGGGCTTGAAATTATCTCGAAGGGAAGGTGTTAGGCACCCATCAAGATCCACTAGTGTGTTTCCCGACCATGCTACAATTGTGACTTTAAATGCAAATGTGAATAAACTAACAAGTATAACAGGAAGCACAAGAAGGTTAAAAGAAGTACTAAAATTCAGAAAGAGAGCAGTTTAGTTGTAAAAGAAATGTGCAAGTAGGGGGAAGAAGTCAAGCAATTGGTGCAAGCAAACCAAAAAATTGTGTGAGAAACAAAAGTTGAAAGTGCAGAAGCTTTTAAAGTTCTAAAAAAAATAAATTGTTAAATTAATAAAAGGAGAGGGGAGTCCTAGGTTTATACATTACATGGATCATTCTCACAACACTGGTACCCAATTGTACACATAGTGTTATCGTGTAATCATCATCTCCATGTCTACCCTTCCCACCCCGCTAAGGTATTAAAGCGCGAAACGGTATCGTTTACTCATCGCATGCTATTACCCGTCCTAATCCTATCAGTCCCGGGGCATTAGGACTTCTAATCCTAAAAGGAAAGAAAGGGATGGAGGCCTTTGTGGAGTTTAAAAGATAAAATTCTAGCTCGACATTCAAAACTAGTATCAAATAAAGGGAAGAATAAACAACCAAATAACGCTCAAATAAACCCCAGAAATCAAATAGTCATATAGTTTAGCATGCCTTGACAAATACTGATTTGGTCTTAGATTAAAATTAAGCAGTGAGCGGACTGGTTCAACACATATATTTGGACAAAAAGTCTGCATTAGGCAACTCGGATACAGTTGTTAGAGATTAAGGCACTGAATTAATCGCGAGTTGATTTAAGAAAGTACTGATTTTAGAAGATGATTATGCAGAAGAGTTTTAAAGAAAAGGGGTATGCTGCATACATTTAGAAACTTGTTTAAAAGGGAAAATAAACTGCCTAATTGTGGTTAAACACAAAAAAAAGAATAGTTTTGAAAATTCCAGAAGGGACAGAGTTATCTAAAGAAAAGAGTGAGTTGCGGAACTGATTTAAAACGACGAGTTCAAAAGACAGGAATTGAGTTGGAAGACACGTTTAGGCAAAATATTAGAAAGAAGCAGTTTCAGAAAAGATATGCCAGTTAAAGAAATAGATTTTAGGTAAAAGTATACACTGATTTGAAACAAGTTTTATTAGAGACTACGTTTTGGAAAACATGTACTGACTTAGGCGTATAAGAAACGGCTAATCAATTGCTACTGCTGTTAAACAGGCTAAGCGAGTTTGATTCAAAAGAAGCTCCTATGGACATGATATCTACAAGTTATTGATTACCGAACTTGTTAATAAACTTGTGGACGGATGCTTGTTTATTAATCCTAAAGTTTGCCTAATGTCATGCGTATGCACATCCTATAGGTATGAAACTTATAAATTTGCAGAAAATTAACTCCTATAGGCAAGATTTCTATATGCATAATTGCAGAAAGTGAGTGTTAAGTCCTATAGACATGCTTTCTATGTGATTAAAATGGTCCTATAGGCAGGATCTCTAGATGGTTAAATAATAAAGTCCTAAGATCATGATTTCTACCCTTTTGATGCAAGAAAGTAAAGACCCATCCCACATCGCTTTACTATACTCCCCGAGTTTATACAAGCTATTACAGAATATAGAAAAAGAAATACATCAGAGGCTAACAGCTAGATCCGAGCAGCCGAATTCAACCTTAATGTCTAATAATATGCGATTAAGCCACTTTCGGGATCCAGATTTCCAAAGCTTCTCTTTATCCAGGGTGTTTCAATGTTCCAAGGAATCTCAGGGATTCTCGGCATTGCTTAGACCCAAGATACCATTAGGATAAAAACATTGCAGTGTGGAAGAGCCAGCTTTCAGGCATCCAAGTTCAGAGGGAGCTCAAGGGATCCCAAAGCATGGCTTGCAAGAGAGGGGCAGAACTTAATAACTAAGAGTAAGTGTAAAGTGAAAGGGGGATTGGGGAGCCATGACAGGTGGTGGTCATACCTAGCCACAAAGTATGCTGGCATACCCCTGATCACCTGCTTGGTCAAACACATTAAGAGCAGACCCTTGAAGGTCAGACCAGGGTTTGGACAGTGATTAGGACACTGCCAGACCCAAGTCTAAAGCTCAAAAACACATAAAGGGGGAAAGAGAATGGGAACTGATTGAGTTTGGGATTCCAAGAATCCAATCCAGAATCATGGACAACAATATTAGAGTGTTGTCATACCCTGAACCATAACTCACACATAAAAGGGGTATGAGGGTTTGAGATTCAAAAAGTATCAAATTCATGACAAGCAACTGACATGATGCATACATAATTTAAATACTGAATTACAAAGGAAAGGGGGAACATGTCATAATATGCTAGAAACAAATGTCAACTAAGAGAATTGGATAGAAGTGGGCAGAAGTAAACACATTGTGGTGGAGATATGTAAACTAACTGAGACATACCAGTAGAAAAGCAAAAGAGTGCAGGAGAAAGTAGAGTAAACAAAGTCCACAACAGCACAAGTAAAAGAGAGAGTTTTTGAGTGAGAGTGACTTGTGAACTCAGATTGCGTTCTGTGTTCGTGTGTGTTCAAAGAGAAGGGAGGAGAGTATTTAT